>CAHIKZ030005170.1:285000-415000 GCA_903632075.3 Acanthosepion pharaonis | reverse complement strand
TGATATTTGCAATCTTCAGGTACAATTTTTGGGTTTACACCGTTTGTTTAATACTTCTGATCATCGCCAGATATTTTATTGTTACAGTTGATTATTATTGTTGATTATTATTGTTGATTAATAATGTTGATTATTATTGTTGATTAATAATGTTGATTATTATTGTTGTAAAGTGTACAAATGAATTGTATTTTAATTTGGGACTTGAATTGAAAATAAGATTAAAAATAAGAATTTTAAATTTTATTTTAAAACCGGACGATGTCAATTAAAAAATGTTTAGAGTTCAAGTGGGGGTGGGTAGCTCTATCTTTTGTATGAAAATCAATAACGAAATTAATAAAATTAATAATATAAATAATATTAATAGCATATGCAGTGATAAAATTAAGATGCTAATAAAAATACTAATAAAAATAATAATACATAATAAAAATTTCTAAAATAAAAATGGAAACATATCAGTAATAAATAATGATAATAATAAAAACAAACCAAGTTTACTTTTAGTCATACTATCAGCAATATATATATGATTAATACAGAGAAATGTTATTTATCATTTAGATGATTGATGTTATAGTCATCTTCATCGGCGCCTCGACTCTAAAATTTTCGTAGATTTGTTTATTCATTGCATTTTTAAGGGTATATAATGAGGAAAGAGGACGTCGTAAATTTGATACTCAAAGGACAGATTGAGGGCAAGAGTGAAAGAGGAAAGCAAAGCATAACCTATCTACCGCACTTGAGTAAGTGGTTGGCAGAGCACGGGTTTTAGGAGAGAGTCATGATCATCACTGTCCAGGAAAGGATACAACAAATAAATATAGAAGCAATACTCCATTTTTAGTCTAATCTGACTCTTGCAAAGATATATCATCTCAGTAGGGGGCCAGGTATTTCCTAGGGCGATAAAAATGAACCGTCTATTTTTCCAGCATCTTTAGCAATGTGTATGGGCTTCACTTGGGGTTTGGTGTAAACCAGGGACCCAGTTGACGCTCAAAGAATAGACATTCGCCTTCATTATGAAGAATATTGAAAACAATAGGGATAGAGGTGAGCAAAACTTAAATAAACAACCGAATGAGAGCCATCACCCACCTCCTGAAGGGACACGGTACACAGCAGAAGACGACGACGATGGAACAAAATATACAAACATCTCGAAAATCAGTCAGTTATGTGCCATGCGTGATACACGCTTAGGCGATCATGTATCTTTCGATACAGGACTGACGAGGCAGATTCTGCGGTAGACCAGTTGTCATCCAAGGTTATAGAACCCGGTCTGTCCTGCTATTTACTCATAGCTAGGGGGGAGCAGAAGAGGATTCATACCTTTCCCATGCTTATTAACACGTAAGTGAATGCAATGGATTCGACTGGAATCCGAACACTGCTCTCCGCTTCCTAAATCCGAACCGCTATCCACTACTCCACAGTTCCCTGAATTCCAGTGAAGGAAAATGATACATGAAGCAGATTTTTCTTTCTGCGGTAGACCAGTTGCCATCCAATGCTATAGAACCAGGCCTGTCGTACTATTTAGATCAGAACGTTTATTCCCAGTTGGGATAAGAGAATTAATACCTTTCCGAAGGTTTTTAGCACGTAAATGGATGTAATGGATTCGACTGGAATTCGAACTCGGCTCTCCGATTCCTAAATCCGAGCCTCTATCCACTAGCCCACGGTGAAAATAAGAAATCAAAGTATGAGAAGAAATACGCAATCATCTCGGCCACCAGACATATCAACGCCCAATGATTATAACACAATAACAAGCAGATAATTGACTCAATTATAGTTTCCATATAGATTAAAACTGAGCTGATGTGTATGTTGTTGAATTAAAATTAACAGGCAAAGGCCAAGTCAATAAAAGAGAGAAAACAAAATAAACAAGAAAATATTGCAAAGCTTCTAATAGGAAATGGTATTTTTTTTATAATTTAACGACTTGGAATGAATTGGCAAACAAATCATTAAAAAAAGTATGACATTTCGCACATTTTCCATATTTTTGCGTGTCGTGTGGATAGTTGGGGAACCTGAAAAGTAAAAAACGAAAAACTGAAATAAAAATACTGCAAACAATAATAAAATCTGTTTTTTTTTTTATTAAAAAAATATATGGAAAATATAATCATAATCTATTCCTGAATAACGTAACGAGATAATGCTTTTCATAGAAACTTACTTTCTATTTGTTAAATAACTTATCAGATGGAAAATTTACTTTTATAGAATCACCAAGCGTTTTCAATGTGAAATTTTGATAAATTACCACGTTCTATATAAGTAAGAAGTTGTTATGCCCCTCTCTGCTTGTTGTATATTTCAAATCTTTTTCATTAAAAAGAAAATACGTTGCTCTCAACTTGATCGCTTCACTAGGCTTAGCGCGGGTTGTTTATTTCACTTTTTAAGAAAATCAACACTGCACTGGCTGAAGAAGCGGGCATTTGATAGAATGAGTACTATCACCAAAAATCAGATTCTTAGCTTCTACTTATTTCTGAGCATTTAGATATGAAAATCGTCTGAAAAAAGACCTAATTTACGCGGGTGTTTTATTACAAACTGAATTCAAAATTTTATTATTTCAAGAATAAATCCAAATATATTTTTCGTAGTAGATACATTGAACGAAAATATATTAAAACCAAAATTCTAATTATGAATCATCACAAGCAAAAAATACATTTTTTTTTTCTATATTCGATAAGTAAAACTGTGTAGAAACATTCTAAGGATAACAAAAAAGTCTACTCAATGAATAAGATTTATGAGGTTATTTGTTAGATTATAAGTAATAAAAACAAAAATAGATAAAAGTTTATATAACACCATAATACTGCTGGGCACAACTTATAAGACAAAATGTTTTAAATTTGCATTGTTTACAGAAAATCACACTAAAAATACTGCATAATTTCCCTTTGAAGTAAATAAAGGTCTTATCTGATGACACAATGATTTAGTAGTAATGTGCTTGTGCATCTTGTCCATATACAATTTGTAGAGCTTAAGTAAATTAGAAATTTTATAAGACTGTCACCGGAATGAAATTCTAACGCTTCGATTTTTAACCCAAACTTAATCTTTAAACTCGACTCCTTAAAAACATGGTAATGATTTGGAAAAAAAAAAATTGTGGCGTTGTTATATATCATGGCAAACACCAACATTCAAATTGAATGTAATATCACGGTCCCAAGATCGACATGGTCTAACGCTATTTTTATCGGATATTCATATCTGAGTAGACGCCCCGTTTATTTATTAAACAGTATATTTATTTATTTTCGAGTAGCGGCCTGAATGTTCCAGAAATCTTATTAAAAAGTAATGTGCACTCTTCGGAAGAATTCGAACTTCCGCCCAACCCGTAGGCATTTAGAACTGTTGTTAGTTCTGACGTCCTTCTGACAGACTCGGCTACCAACAATTTTTGCCGATTCGACAATAGTGGCTTTAAGGAAAATCAGTCTCGGGCTAGATTCTCGAAATTTCATATCTGTTTAAATTCGTATCCAAACCAATTTCTATAGAAGTAAAAGATTATTTTATTTATTAATGCGACATATTTTACCATTTCGTCGTCTAAGAGGCACCAAGGTGCATAATTAGAAAATTATTTTTATATTGTAGATGGTCAAAAATGAGAAAATTAGTTTTATATTGTAGATGGTCAAAAATGAGAAAATTAGTATTATATTGTAGATGGTCAAAAAGGAGAAAATTATTTTTATATTGTAGATGGTCAAATAGGAGAAAGTTAGTTCAATATTGCAGAGAGTCAAATAAGAGAAAGTTAGTTTTATATTTGTTGTGGATTCTGAGATGAATTCGGTCTCCAAGGAATGACAAACGCAATAATTAAATATAAGAAATAAAATGTATTTACACAATCATACAAAGGGTAATACTATTAGTAAATCCAGGAACGAGGTTAGTAGCAAATACAGATGGATATATACAGTCTCGAAGTAGGACTTCCTTAGAGTCTACGTGCTTGTGACTGACTTCTATAAGAGGTTACCTCACACTATCTCCGTTCGTATATTCTCTGACTGTCCCCGTATATCCCCTCTCACTGACTGTCCCCGTATATCCCCTCTCACTGACTGTCTAACTCTGGGTATTTAGCGGCAGCACTCCAATAACACTGGTAGAGTCCACTTATATGAAAAGGGGAGGACCCCATAACACCCCCTCCTTAGATCCCTTTTTTTTGGGGGGGGTTAGTATTTTTGTCTTTTATGGTTGATGATCTAGATGCGTGTGCAACGGGTTTGTTTGTACCGTTCCGCATCTTGTGTAAAATACACGCACCTACTCCACGTGAGCTCGCCTCACTTGCAATAAGGATTTCGAGTTCGGGATCAAAATGTGTCAATGTTAACTCTGAAGTTGATTTTTGTATTATTTCCTTAAATGCTTTTTTACAGTCCTCTGTCCAATTCCAATTATGCTCCTTTTTTAGTAACTTATTTAGTGGAGCCCTCAGTTTATGCATATTATCAATAAATTCGCCATACTAGTTAGCTAGGCCCAGGAAACTGCAGTTCTGCAATATTTTTTGGTTCCGGCATATTTTTAATTGTCGATGCCTTCTCTGGGTCCGGTTTCCTGCCATTTTCATTTATTATCTGACCTAAATATTTAATTTCATTTTCGAAAAAATCACACTTTTCTCCTTTTACTGTGAAGCCGAAGTCCTGAAGTCTTCTAAAAACTTCTTTTATGTGTGATGTGTGCTCTTCAACATTGTCGCTCTTAATTAAAATATCATCCAGATAAGCGGTCGCGAAATTCTGGCCCGTGAGCATTGTGTCCATCGTTTGCTGAAAAATTGCAGGTGCAACTTTTACTCCGAATGGTAGTCTGTTGAATTTGTACAACCCTTTATGCGTATTAATGCAAAGGATTTTCGTACTCTCTTCTTGTACTGGGATTTGTAGATAAGCCTCACTAAGATCTAATTTTGAAAATATCTTACCGCCGTTGAGCTTTGTAAATATCTCCTCTGGGCTTGGAAGTCGGTAATGGTGGTCTTTTATTGCCTTGTTGAGTCCCGTCGAAAAATCTGCGCATACGCGAATTTCTCCTGACTTCTTTTTTATATAAACCATCGGCGCTGCTCACTCGCTAAACTCTGTTTTTGATAGAATCCCAGTTTGTTCAAGTCTCTCCAATTATTTGTCTATTTTTTCTATAGTAGCGAACGGTACATTTCGCTTCTTTTTAAAAATTGGTTGGATGTTTTCTTTTAATTCTATTTTGGCCTTAAATTTGTTGCATCGTCCCAACCCGCTTGAAAATACCTCAGGAAATTGATTATATAATTCCTCCTTCAATTTCATAGTATCTGATGGTTCAACCTCTATCTTTTGGCAACAAGAGTTGATAGGTAGGTCCCAAATGTTGAACTTCTGCATCCAGCATCGTCCCAACCCGCTTGAAAATACCTCATATTTTATTCGTTTGCCTGTAACCGACTTGGCAATTTTTTGAGTGTGTAACATGATAGGTCTGTTGAGTTTTTTCCATGTCTGTAAGTTGATTATCGTGAGGTCGGAACCCGAATCCAGTTGTAATTTAATCTTTTTATTTAAAATTTCCAATTCCACATACTTCCTTACATTGGTGTTGTCATCGTTATTCATCCTTGTAGTTCTTATTCTATTAGTATCTTTTCTATTTCTACATTGGGATGCCTTGTGGCCCTTTTTTCCACATTCAATACCTTTTTTATAATTGAAGCGGCAATCCTTGTTCCAATATAGTCCTCCACATCGATAACATGCTGATGGAGGGGGCTTATATTTGTTTCGATATTCGTCATAATTTGTCCTGTATGTTGTACTTTTTCTCTTATCATAAAAATTTCTTTTTCTTTCCGGGGAGGGTGAGAATCTTTTTTCATTGTCGTAAAATTTTAGTTTTCTTTCCGGGGAGGGTGAAGAACGTAGACTTTTGTTTTACTTACGTATATGAGAAACAGCTGATCTTCAATGTCCTTTGCGTCTTTCTTTATACTTAAACATCTTTGGCAATCTTCCGACAATTGCTGTAATGTTAGACCCAGTTCATTTTGTAATTTTTCAAGCATTCTTCTACGCATTTTGCTATCTTTTGTAGAAACTAGCCCTTGAACAAAAATGAGACATTTGAAATTGCCCGGGATTAATTCCGCTAGCTTGAAGTCGTCACAATGTTTATTTACGATTGCGGCAAACGTGGAATAATCCTCATTATCGCCCTTTACCAGGTTAAGGGATTTCCACCTCCTATGGAAGAGTGATGTTTTGGGGCTGAAGAGTTCTTTAAGACATGTCACTGCTTCGTCAAATGTTAATTCGTTCGTCTTTTTTGGCAAGATATAATCCACGAACTTTGTATATTCTTCAGTTCCTAATTTTCTAAGCAATAGACGTAGCTTTTTTGCTTCTGTCCAATTTTGACAGTCTATGTTAAAGATGTCTTCATGTCTTCTGAAGTAATCTCCAAAATTTTTGTCCTCATCTAGAGAATATTTGAAAATCTCTATGGTATTCCACACTGCGTCTTACGAAAATGTTGCTTCTTTTTCAATATCTAATTGCTTGTTGCCCGCTACTTTCAATATTAGTTCCTGGAGATCTTGATTTTCCTTTTGTGTTTGTAATAATTGCTTTTGCCATTTTTCTTGTAGCTTGATCATTTTGGTATTTTTGCATTTGTAATTTTTGCTCATTTTGGTGTTTTATCAGTTCTACCAAAATATTTTTAAAATCTTCCATGATAACTCAATTTTATGTATTTTTACTCCTCGAAATTGTTTGTCGCAAATTTGTTGAGGACGACGAGGGAAGGATTTTTCTATTTCTTCTTTTCGTGTGAGTTCGAATCGCTCGAAGCCAATTTTCTTGTTGGACGACGAGGGAAGATTTTTCTTTTGTTGATTTTTTGTTTTCCGCGTGTGTTCGAATCTTCGTCACCAAGTTGTTGTGGATTTCGAGATGAATTCGGTCTCCAGGGAATGACAAACGCAATAATTAAATATAAGAAATAAAATGTATTTACACAATCATACAAAGGGTAATACTGTTAGTAAGTCCAGGAACGCGGTTAGTAGCAAATACAGATAGATATATACAGTCTCGAAGTAGGACTTCCTTAGAGTCTACGTGCTTGTGACTGACTTCTACAAGAGGTTACCTCACTCTATCTCCGTTCGTATATTCTCTGACTGTCCCCGTATATCCCCTCTCCCTGACTGTCCCCGTATATCCCCTCTCACTGACTGTCTAACTCTGGGTATTTAACGGCAGCACTCCAAGTAACACTGGTAGAGTCCACTTATATGAAAAGGGGAGGACCCCATAACAATATTGTAGATGGTCAAAAAGGAGAAAATTACTTTTATATTGTATAGAGTCAAATAAGAGAAAGTTAGTTTTATATTGTAGAGAGTCAAATAAGAGGAATTAGGTTTATATTGTAGAGGTTGAAATAGGAGAAATGAATATTGCATATAAGAAATAATTCAAATATGGGGGGGTGATGTCCTGTTTGAAAACTCATCATGGAAACAAAAAATCTCACCATGATCGATTTTTCAGGAAGGAGACTTTCTGATGTTATCTTTGGAAAGTACCTGAAAACCATACCACGGGTTGACCCCAACTGTGTGAGTGATATAAACGGAAACTTTGGGAGCCGCCGATTGTTGTGCTAGCACGAAGTCACAAGTCATCGTGGCCGAGTGTTTGCTCAAATTGTTGATCACGCTAGATAACACGCCAGAAACTGTAACTAAATTGCAGTATAAAGCACAGATGGGTGTTGAATAAACACAAAATGCGCCTGGTCTGAGCAAGTGTCGCGATAGGGATTGGCTAGCTGCTCTAGTAGGCGGCTATCTTCGAATACGAGTGGCTAGCTATACATACATACATACATACATACATACATATATACATATTATTTTATATATATATATATATATATATATATATATATATATATATATATTTTTGGACATATTACAGAACCAATTTCGGGAGTTATCACCAACCTGTCGACTTACGAGCTTTCCGAGCTAGAATCTAGTATACTTTCGCATGGCCTTGACCATTGCATTCCATTTAGGGCTCCTGATAAGGAAAAAAAATTTTCCGAATTTGAAGTGCTATCTTCGCAGTTGTGCAGACTGGTGCCTTGTTCTGCTGACTTGCTTTCTAATCTTAAGGCTACTCTCAACAGCTCCGCGCATACTTATGCGCTAACTCCGGTAGCCCTTTCTGAGTCTAAGTGGAGTCAGCAGCACCGTTCCGTAGTCAGGAATTTAAAGGCAAATAACAACTTGGTTATTACTCGACTACTGGATAAGGGGGCTAGTATTGTTCTATTGGATCATTCTGATTATGTCTCTAAAATGCAATGCATTATTAGTGACACCACTAAATTTCTTCCTCTTGGTCCAGTAGAGACACATGATCGTACTATTCCTTTAGAAATTAAGTTTCAAAAGAAACTTTTATCCTGGGCCAAACGTGGCTTAATACCTCGTGAAGTCATAGATGATATTAGACCTGTTGGATCTATTCGTCCTCGTCTATATGGCCTTCCTAAAATTCATAAGGAAAATGTACCCCTTCGACCCATCTTGTCCATGTCAGGCTCGTCTCAACATAAGGTTGCAAGTTTTCTTTCAAACCTTCTTCAACCTGTTGTTGAACACTTTAGTTCGTATACTATCAAAGATTCTTTTTCGTTTGCTCAGATTATTCGTGATACTCCTTCTAAAAATAAATTTATGTGTTCTTTTGACGTATGTTCTTTGTTTACTTGTGTTCCAGTGTTGGAAACGATTGATATTTGTTGCAACATGTTATATCGAAGTAGTTTGTCACCTCCGGATATCCCTGAAATGGTTTTTGTTGAGCTTATGAAATTTGCTACTATGTCTGTGGAGTTTAGCTTTAACAATTTCATGTACAGACAGATAGATGGGGTGGCTATGGGCTCTCCTTTGGGTCCCGCTTTGGCCAACATTTTTGTCGGTTTTTATGAGTCGTCCCTCCTCACTTATGACAATGCACCGTCTATGTACCAACGATATGTGGACGATACATTTTGTCTCTTTAATAATGAAGTGGAAGCTGATTCTTTTCTTACAGTTATGAATCAACTTCATCCATCCTTAAAATTCACCATTGAAAAGGAGTCTAATTCGTGTCTCTCTTTTCTTGATGTACTTGTGCATCGGACTCCTTCTCAATTTTTTACATCGGTGTTTCGTAAACCAACGTTTTCTGGTCTGTATACGCGTTGGGACTCATTTTGTCCCAGGAAACGCAAAATCAATCTAATCAAGACACTAACTCATAGGGCCTTGATAATTTGCAGCGAAAAAATTTTGGATGAAGAATTTAATTTTATCCGCCACATTCTATTACAAAATGGATATCCTAATGATATTCTTGATGTTGTTATGCGTGATAAAATTAATAACTTTCGAAAGGAAAAACAATACAGTGTTCAGAAATGTCCTGTTTATTTACGGCTTCCATTTATTGGTTCCCGAGGTGAGCTTTTGGCTAAGCGTATCTTGTCAGCCGTCCATGACTGCTTTTTCTCTGCTCAACTGAGAATTCATTTTGCGACTCGTTCTGCCTTTCCCTCTATGTGCAAGGATCCTCTTCCTCCCCATCATGTCTCCTCCGTGATATATTTTTTTAAATGTGGTTGCAGTAGCAACTACATAGGAAGGACTTCCCAACGTTTAGATTGTAGGATCAGGCAGCATGTCCCATTACGAGTTCTCAATCCGGAAACTCGTAAGAGCCAGTTGGTTAATACTTCCGGTTCAGCTATCACGGAGCACTTAATAAATTGCAGGGATTGTGCGAAGAACTTTAGTCCGAATTGGTTCACAGTTCTATCCAGTTCGCACTCTCTTTTCCATTTGAAAGCACTAGAGTCTCTATACATTCGGTCCAGGAAGCCATCTTTGTGTAAGCAAAGAGACTGTCTCCTTGGGCTTCACGTCATTATTCTCTAGTGTTTATCATAATTTCCCCCCTCACACTCCGTTATATATATATATATATATATATATATATAGATAATATTTATGTATTTATTTATTTAATTTTTTTTCCTTCATACCATTAATCTTTTCATTTTAAAGTTTTAATTGTATGTAGGATGTGTGAGTTATTTATATTGCAATTATTGAGAAATAGTTCCCAGTCGACCCTGATGAGCTTGGGAACGAAACCGGTTGCTCTGTTTGTGAGAGTTATCATCTCTTATTTTTTATTTTGTTTCCATAATGCCTTTAAGAAATAATTCATACTTATTCCTTGCAATATATATATATATATATATATATATATATATATATATATATATATATATATATATTTATATATAGATTAGGTTATTATGTACACTATTTACAATATTCGTCCTCATCTTTGTTCCCCTATTCATCACAACGTTTCGTTGTACGCTCCGGAATTCTTCAGATGGTTGGAATGTCGAACTGAACCCTTTATTTCGCTCGATGGGGTAAACTGTTCTAGTTACACGGGCCATGTCTAATGGAGAGAAAATGGAGATCATCGCCCTCTGTGGGATCAGGTTGAAATCATAGACAAAGAACATCATTGGAAAATTCGTAAACTTAAGGAATCAGCACATATGCTAGACTACAAAAATCTCCTGAGCCGACCAAGCATAGAAATGAATACAATATGTGAACCCAATAATAAGGAGTGTCAGAGAAAAGCAATAACAACAACGAAAATTGCAATATGAGCACTGGTAAAAAAATGAGCTGAAGTCATTAATTTTATAAGTCCCTGAAATTAGTACACAGATGTCCTTACGTATATATGGTACAGTGGATAAAGGCGTTGGTTAGATCCAATGACAGGACCCAAAGACTATTAAAGCAGTGGGGAATTAACAGGAGATAACTGATATCCATTAGACATGGCACGTGGAACTAGATCAGTCTACCCTAGCGGAATAAAAGGTTAAGTTCGACATTCCAACAGAACTGTCTACCCCAGTGGAATAAAAGGTTTAGTTCGACATTCCAACCATCTGAAGAAGGCCGGAGCGTACAACGACCAAACGTGATAAATATGGCAGCAAAAATGAAGACGATATTCCGAATAATGTAAATAGTATAAATATATATAAAAATATACATATAAATACCGACGTATGAGAGAGGAATATTTTCGTTTTGTTTTTGATTTTTTTTTCAAAGTGATGTCCCCCTTGTACAAGGCACAGGCGACATTCGCGTAAGAGGTACAGAAGAGAACTGCTAAACTAGCTACACCTACGATTTTATCATAGTGATGAAAGTTGTTGCTAAATCAGCCACACTCTTCGGAATTAATGATGTACAATCTCTCATGTTAGTATTCAGTTGTCCTTTTTCTAGAAGTGTTGTAAACCAAGGTTAGAGTCCCCAATCTACCCTGCTATTTAATCCATAGTTGGAGGCCTTTGCTGGCTGTATTTGTGCCAAAGTAAATGGTGACGTACATGCGTAGCTGGGATTCGAATTTAAAGAAAATTTTATTACACCGCTATGGCCAAACATAGGCCGCAAAGGGCGGCCATTATGTCAGGGTTTTTTTTAAACAGAATACAATTCCTAAAATTTAAAATGAAAAAAAAACAAACAACGAAACCACCTAAATAGGACACATCTGGCAACCTTGAATGCATGTACATGTATACATTTTACGTATGTCTCTAAAATATAGGTGATGAGTGAAAACGGATTTCATATCTGAAATCAGCATCCAAAACACCTGTTTTTATAATTTACATTTTTTGGACTGTTGCCCATATCTTTATTGCTATATTCCTGACGTTTCGGCCGTTGTACGCTTCGGACTTCTTCAGGAATTTCGAACTGGACTCTTTTTTCTTTTTTTCGTCCACCGGGGTAGATTGTTCTAGTTCCATGTCTCATGCCTTTTCCTGATATCTCAGTTATCTCCCTTTAACTCTACTCTCCAAGTTTTTTTTGTTTTTTTTTTCCACCACTGCAGTAGCTGGTATTGAACTCACAACTCTTTCACAATTCATCAAGGACACATAGCCGTGCACAAAGGCCTTGGTTGGATCCATTGACTTCACCGAAAGAGTTATGAGTTCAATAGCTGGCTACTGCAGTGCTGAACAAAAACTTAATGCGGGAAAACTAGCACATTCGCAAGAGGCATGGCACGTGGAACTAGAAAAATCTAACCTGGTGGACGAAATAAAGGGTTCAGTTCGAAATTTCAATGACCTGAAGAAGGGCGGAGCGTTAAATGGCCGAAACGTCGTGAATATGGCAGTAACAATGAGGATAACAGTCCGAATAATGTAAATAATTACAATTCCTTATCTCCGAAATATAGACATATGTTTATGCTTTGCCTAACTTCTTTGTAATTTAGTGTAATCGCTTAATGCTTGAAGCTACCTGCCACCTTGTAGAACTGACGTCTATTTCCACACTTTTCATATCTAGACAATCTCTGCTCAATAGGATACTATACTATATATATATATATATATATATATATATATATATATATATATATATTACGCAGGTGACCATTGTTTTTAGAATTAGCTTGTCATTCAACAGTGCTCAATTGAAAATATACTTTCAAGAGCTAAATCATGTCATATAAATATATATAAGTGTGTATGTATGTATATATTTCATTCTTTTTATTTTCCTTGCGCTTATCAGCTTGTCGGTGGCCATGTTAGCGAGATAGTCATGATGTTGAGGCGGCCATGTTGGCGAGGTGGTCTTGTTGGTGAGTAGGTTTCATGAATAAATATAAAGTCTGTGGTTTAAATTCAAACATACTAAATTGGTAAAATATAATTTTCGAATATAATTTCTTGAAAACTATTGAACGGATATTGTTCAAATCAATCAGTACGAACCTATTACAGGAGGTACCAAAACCGAATCGTGCTATCGACAAATTTAACCAAAGCGACTACGTTTGTGTTCCAAATGAATGGGCGTGTATTATTATTCTTTTTGCAGATAAATGCACCTGAAATATGCTTATTGCAAACTCCCCCAGCTTTTTTTTTCAAAATATTCAGGACATTTCTGAATAGGGCAGTCTAAGGCGAGTATTTCATTAATGAAAATTAGAAAAATTATTTAAAATGTTATAAAAATGTCCAACATTTATTCCCAAATGCCCGTCTATTTGAAACTTGAATGTAATTGATTTCCAGAGAAATTAATCGCTGACCCATTGCCGATTTTTTCGAAAATACGTTTTGATAATATTTAATCAAAATTTGTTGATGGAATGGTGATTTTTATTTCTTTTTTATTATATAAAAGTTGAACGATTCCTAATAAAAAATTACTATATTTGGTTTTTAGAGACGGACTATTTTGGCTTGAAATTACAAATATTTATAGCTTTCTATATCGTCCACTTTCCGTTGTTTACGACAAAATATGTTTCAGCTGATAATAACTTGTATGAGGTTATTGTAAACAGCCGGCCGCTGAGGTTACTCCGTAAAAAATGGTAGACAACAACTTAAGCCAGTACACAAAAAATTGATCTACTATTAATACAATGGTGCATTTTCTCACCTTTTCTTCTATACCAAGAGGATTCTAAAATCCCGTGAAAATCGATTAGGATTTATGATCGGCAGTTATAATCGTTTTAATGTCGGGTCTGGAAGACACAACACTTAAAACGACAGAATCAATCGTGATAACAGTATTTAATACTCAGCCACTACAATAGTATTATCGTCTTATTTTCTCTACAAAATTACCCAGGACTACTTATCATGAATGGATTAGTCCATTCATGAGAGTAAGGAAGGTAACTGGCTCTTACCGCAACAATAATTTTAGCAGTATAAGGTACGTGGATGTTATTTTCTTTTTCACAAACTAAGAAGGAAAAACTGCAAGAACACTTAAGCAAAGTAACAAAGAAAGGGAGAATAATAATCAGAATGAAACAGATTTTTACAATGATGTTCATCCTGTACAGGCACAAGAGTCACTCAAGTAGAAGACTACAGAGTAAGAGGCACAGATTATGGTGATATGCAAGGAAGATGACGGTTAACCCTAGACTTGAACAATTTAAGATTGTAGTGACTGAGAAAGGATCTTATTAGGAGCCAGTTCCCCAAACCAGCCTTTCGTATGAAGAAACTACTTGAGTGGAACTTGCATCTCACCAATGGAATATGAATGGAAGGAGGAGTGTTTGCTAAAATGTTTTGTGCCATGGCGTGTTACCAGCGACGAATTTTCGAAGAAAAAGATTATTACCAGCAATACATTATTGCAAGCAATACATCTTTGGAAAAAAATCAAAATATTATCAGTAATACAATTTTGAAGAAAAAATGTTACCAGCAATATATTCCTGGAAAAAATATTATCAGCAATACATTTGAAAAAAATATTATCAGCAATACATTTTTAGAAAAAATATATTACCAGCAATACATTGTTCAACAAAAATATTAGCAGCAGTAAAAAATCTTGTTGGCATTAAATAACACATTGAGGTTGATAAGCCGTAAAACAAATGAAATTAAAACAACCTTAATAATTCAATGTGGATTGGTTCAAAATAATTTCCTCATTTTCCTATTTTTTTGTTTATATATATATATGTGTATGTTTATCAAAAACTATCGATCCGCAGTACATAAAAAATTCTTATAATAAAAACTACTACTAAGACACTACACTATATTATTGAACTATATACTTAGTTCATGACTAATACACTTGTAAAATAGAATATGTGGATTTAACACATCACAAGAAATATTTAAATAAAATTCTCACTTAAAAAATTTTGAAAACTTAGCGTTGCGTCTTTGCGCGTTCCACGATCTTACACACCCGTCAACAATAGCAGATATTCAAAAAACATCTTTCGGTCGACATATAGATATATCGTCTCAAGTTTTTGATTTTATAAGAAAAAAAAACACATGCCTGATGATGGATGGAAGACCGTCCGTAAGTACTAGCATTTTAACATCAAATAAACTGAAAAACTACAGACAACAAGTTTTTCTTCAAGGATCAAAACTCGCACTCTGGCTGAACAGGATTTTAATGCATATATTATGTTTTCTAGCGATGGATGTCGCCAATAATCGCATTAATACTTCTGATTAATTCTATGTGTGATTATTCTTTGTATATATATATATATATATATATATATATATATATATATATATATATATATGTCGATATTGCACATTCCAGACTTTCAGCCAGGAGGCTATGGTTGTTATTCCTTCGATGTAAAGCAGTTCGAAATAATTTCCTCTTTTTCTTGCTTTCATTTCCTCCCGATTTCAACCGTATATCTTCCGGAACTCTTTACAAAAGAACTTAAAGCTGTTTAAACAATAATTGTGGATTGTTTCGAAACACTTTCTTCAGTTTCTTGCTTCATTTTATACCATCTTTCCGACCTATATCTTACGGATACGAATTTTTTTTTTATTTATTCACTAAGGATTCGGTCGAAATAATTTCCTCATTTACTTGCTACATTTTTTTTTTTCACAAATTTTCGTGCCTATACATTTCAGCCTTCATATACAGAGTTCTGTTTTTTTTAATCATTCAATGGCTTTTGCTTCGAAATTCGTTTTTTGCTTATTTAAATATAACTTCCGGCCAACTTCGAGTAAGGAATTGTAGCTTATTCTTCATCCACTGTTGATCTGTGCGAAATAATTTCCCTATTTACTTGAAAAGTGGGGTATATCTCGTATTAACACACCATGGGAATAAAAATGGTAGTACTCAAGACCGTCTCACTTATAGAGGTATCTAAATTGGATCCATTATGGTGAAAATAATAATGAACAAGCTGTTAGATACACTGTCATAATTCTATGAAAGTTAACTCCGAATTTGGCTTCCCCCTCAGGTAATATGTGTGCTGAGGGCATGTAACTCTTAAAAAAATGCCAGGAAATTAATCAACTAATTTAAACAAAAGGTTAGGAAGTAAGTAAGTCCCCATCCCATACTGGAAAGCGCGACAACAGTTACTGTGCTTAAGAAACGTATTTCAATGAAAAATTGTTTTAAGAAATATTTTATAAATTTAAACGACAGTAGCAATGTCTGCTCAGTAAATCAATGCTGAATGTTTCCTTATAAAGAAACTGCTAATATTACCTTTACCATTATCAGGTCCATATTTCAAACGCATATACCCCGGCTGTGTAATTCTTCGAAATCATTTCTTGATTTTATTTCATTATTTCTTTCATAACCTTTCGACCGTGTATCGTCTAGCATTCGACGATAATAACTTTAGCTTTTAATAATTCAATATAGATTGCTTTTAAATAATTCCCATGGTTTCTTGCTTTATTTATTTATCTATAGGAATCATTTCACCCCAAGTAAGGCGATAATGCCACTAAGTTGCAAGCGGTTGCTGGGACTGGAAGAGAATAAGAAGACGTTAATGAGGAGAAAGTACAATAAAAGAATAGGTTTCAGGAAGGCAGAAGATGGCAGTTGACGTTGCATTTAAATTTTTGTAGGTGGCAAAGAAGCAGGACACCGGAAGAGAGATCCACAGGCGAGAAGTCCGAGAAAGGAAATTATTAGAATAGAACTTACGGTTATATCAAGCTATTTTAATAGTAGAACGATGGGACCTAATAGCCAATCTTGTAGTACTCTTAAATTTATGCGGTTGAGATATCAAGGAAGAGAGTTCTAGCATTAAAAATATTTATAGAAAGACAGAAAGATAGCCACGTCACGGTGATGTGAAGGTGACAAATTGTCAGTTGTTAAGCTACCACTCTTCTTTCGATAGAAACCAATGACATTTCATTCAATCTGGATTGGTTTGAAATAGTTTCCTTGATTTGTTGGCTTATTTTTCCCCCAAATCCTGGCTGTGTACTACCGAGATTTTTGTGGACAGGGGTATTGCATTTTTTAATCACTTACTTTGAAAATGATTTCCTCGTTTTGAGTACTTTGCCGTTTTTAGAATATTACAGATGTGTGTACCATTCGGCTTTCTTATGTTGTCGGTCCTGTTCTAGAATGTCGTCGAATCTTTCTCAAGCAACGTACACTAGAGGCATAAAGTTTGGGCCACCCGACATTTCTTTAAAAACGGCTCTTTAAATGGAGATATTGTTGCACTTTTTTAAGATGAGATTCAAATAACTACAGTGTATTTGCTTTTATTTTGACAAAAGTAAGCCCTTAAACTATAATAAATTTTCATATAAGAGCATCATATTTTGTTTTCGCCAATAAAACATCGACTTTCCTTAATTAAATCTTTCCAAATTCTTGGAATTATTTCCAACAGTTTTTGAAAAATGTAGCAGATTTTCACAAGCATTCTTCAAGCGCTGTAAAATCTCACGTTCACTCTTTCAGTATTCTCTTCGAATTCGCCTATCCAATTAATCCCATACTAATTCAATAAAAGAAAGGTCAGGAAATCGAGGCGGCCAAGTCAAAATTTCCAAAATTGTGTTCATTTTTTTTTTTTTGATTCATGGTGATTTTGACACGATTTAGCTCATTGTCTTGTTGAAATGTGATTTTTTTTTCTAGAAACCAGATGGTATAGCATATCTATGCAAAATCAAATGATATTGATCTTTTTTCATAATTCCGTTGATCTGAATCAAATTTCCAGTCCTCTCTCCCTCAACCCCCCGACCATAAAAGACCCACTTCCATGCTTAAATGTTGGAACCACACATTCATTATTCAGTCTTTCTCTTGACTTTCTTCTAACATTAACTCTCCTCTTACTACCAAAATATTAAAATTTGGATTCGTCTGTCCACAATACATTTTATCATTCTTTTCGACTCTGGAGCAGTTTTCTTTCTATCTTTTGCTCTCAATAATCAAATGTTTATCTACAGTAGAAGTTGTCACTTTAAGTTCTCCAGTTCATTTTCTGTCAACATTTGAGTCAGTTTCTAATTGCCTTTGTAATAAATATTGCACCCCATGTTTAGAAATCTTCAACTTCTTGACGACAAAAACGATCTAATAAATTTATATTCTCAACATAACAAAATAAAATCGTGTATAATCATCGGAGTCCACTTAAGAGCACTTAGAATTTGTCAGACGTTTGAGGCGAAAAAGTTTTAATTTAAACAATCTAGTTCCTTTTTTTGACTCGTGGTAATTTTGACATAAGTGAGAATTTTTTTTTTTGATCGTTGTTTGTTGAAACGTGAATTTTCCCATTTATACGTAAACCAGATGGTATAGCATGTTTATGCAAAATCAAAATGATATTGTTCTTTTTTCATAATTCCGTTGATCTGAATAGAATTTCCAGTCACATTGACGCCTACACCATAACAGATCAACCACCATACACCCAACTGTTGGAATTACACATGCATCATTTAGTCTTTCTCTTGGCTTTCTTCTCAAATACATACTTCTCTTACTACCCAAAGGAGCACATTTTCACTCATCTGTCCACACTACATTTGTCACTCTTTCAATGTTCAGTTCTTATGCTTTTTTGCCCATAACATTCTTTTCTACTTATTCACCTTTTGTACTAGAGGTTTCCTAATAGCTATACACCGTATAAGCCCCTCTGATCTAAGCCGAATTTTCATAGTTGAGAGCGTCACTGGTTGCTATTGAGAGGAATTAAGTTCAGCTGTCAAATCTGGAGCATTTTTCATTTTATTTATTTTCCTTTCAATAATCATTTATTTATCTTCAGTAGAAGTTTTCACTTTTGGTGCTCTAACTATTTTGGTGTCAAAATATGCGGTAATTTGTCTTTGAGAGCAACCTCCTTTTGACGAAATTTCACCCTCACCTCAATGCCTAGCTGCTTTATTTTTGCACTTTTGTGCAAATTATTCAAAATTAACAAATAAATAAAACAAAATATGAAAATACTGTCGTAATTGTTTAATCTTTTTTTTTTATTCAAACAGAGAGAGCTACATATGTTTTGTTTACAAAAGTAGTCAGTACTGAGTTAACATTTAGAACCTGTATTAAAATTTAACTTAATTGAAAACTTTGGTAATCTTAAAAATGTCTACTGAGAGGTTAATGGTGAAAACAAAATATAATGTTTGTCTGAAAAAATATTTCTAAGTTAGCAAAATAGACGAATACAAATTTGAACGTTTTCGTAGTAGAGATATACTTGACCCCCACTGAGTCAGGTTGTGATACAAGGTCATTTTTAACGTGGGGGCCTAAGTGTTTTCACTCGGGCCGCTGGTCTTAGCTTCTCATAGCTTGTCCAAGCTGGTCAGAGCTGATCTAAGCTAGTCATAACTGGTCTTAGCTGGTGATAGCTTGTCCAAGCTGGTCAGCGCTGGTCTTAGCTGGACATAGCTTCTCCAAGATGGTCATAACTGGTCTTAACTGGTCATAGCTTGTCCAAGCTGGTCAGATCTTGTCTAAGCTGGTCTAAGCTAGTTATAACTGGTCTTAGCTGGTCATAGCTTGTCGAAGCTGGTCAGAGCTGGTCTAAGTTGGTCAGAGATGGTCTTAGCTGGTCATATCTCGTCCAAGCTAGTCATAGCAGTGATACTACCATCACAGGGACGGATCCCTGTGCCGGGTAAGTACGGACGTTTTGATAATAAAACGAGCCTGGAGAAAGACTGGAATATAAAAAAAATGTCCTTTAGTTAGTAAAATTATATCTTCTAATGAATAAAAATACAAAAATATTTCACTTTTAGGAGATTTTTTTTCAGTAATGTAGATTTTTGCCCAAACCTTCAACCTGAAGTGTATATGCTTCTCCTTCCGTTCAATTCCCGTCTAGTGCCCGTTCCTTCTAACTATTGATCTTAGTCTAAATTAACCAACATACAAAGAATAAAACGCTTTTCCTAACACATTCTGATAAGACATGTCTTGTTTGCAAACTAAAACACCATAGTAAATGCCATTAACCTATTCACAACCATCGTAAAATCGGATATTAATTTTAAAAATGATAATAAAAATCGAGTTTAAATTATAAGTTTTCCCTCAAAATCTATTAATTATTTATTAATAAAACTATGAAGTATTCATTATAGACTATTTACACTATTTACATTGTCCTGACTCTTGTCCTCATCTTTGTTGTCATATTCACGATGTTTCGACCGTTGTACTATCCGGCCTTCTTCAGGTGATTAGTATTTTTGAGCCAAACCTTTGATCTCGTCCCCAAGGACACGTGGCCCAGTGGACAAAATTGTTGGTTGAAGTAGTAGCAGTGAGTTAACCCAAAGAGTTGTGAGTTCAACACCTGTCCACGGCAGAGGTGAAGAAAAACTTGCGAGAGAGTTGCGTTACTAAAGGGAAATAAATGAAAACCGAGGTATCGGGAACAGGCATGGCACGTGGAACTAGAACATTCTACTCTGAAATAAAGAGTTCGTTTCAAAATTCCAATTACTTGAAGAAGACCGCAACGGCCGACACGTTGTGAATATGCAAACCGAAGACGAGCGACAACAGTCTGAATAAGGTAAAATTAAGTATAGACGTATAAAAAAACATCCGATATTAATGATAGATTTCTACCTATAAGCTATTTAAGCCACTTTCCCAATATTATAACATTGGACATTATTAGCTTATTTGTCTCGTCAATTATGCAGATTTCAATTAAGGAAGTCGATTTAATCTTTTAATATCGCTTGTGAAGTCAGAGTGGTGGGAATTAAAAATATTATTGTGCGATGATATTGCCAAATGATATTGCACTACGGCAAGCACCTTACTTTCTGCAATACTTTTTTTATTAGTTTAACTGATGATTTTCTTCCACGCTTATTTATTCTCTTTTTGTTCTGATACAAAATAGGGCATTCTTTTGCGTCAACTTCAACCTTTTATCCGTGATACATATTTTGACAGTTTATATTATTCCTAGCAATTCTTTTCTACTTTTTTTCTAAATTGCCTAAAACTAAATTGTGAATCTTCATCCTGAAATTTGTAAGCTTGTATCCGACCAGAATGCTGTAACTGTTGCTGTGAAAGTGCACAGACAATGAACAAAAGGTAACGAACAAGCGAGACATCCGGGACATTTCCTCTTAACGTTACGTTCTATTCATGAATGAATTCGGTATTTTTCACACTATGCATACAAAGGCAAAATACGAATTGTTTACAGGGAAGAATGAATGAGATCCTCAGACGAGTTATGCTCTGCTTAGCTTATGTTCTAATCATTATACATATTCGTCAATGTCGGGGTGTAGTCGATTAACAGAGAAATCAGGGAATAGGGTGGCCGTTGACGTCAAAACCCCGTTCTCTTTAAATGCAATTTCGCCATTTTTAATGCATAAAAGCCGTAATACGTAATACAGTAATGGATAATATAGACTTATCTCAATCCGAATTTCTGGAATGAGAAGTTATCATTATTTACGTTATTTACCGTCAGACTAATTTCTTCAAATTTGTTACTTTTAATCATTTCACACCAAGTAACGCTAGACTGACCGCTAGTACGCAGGGGGTTACAGTAAATGAAAGTGAGATAAAAAAAAAGACTGCGTATACGGAGGATTGAGGAAAGAACAAAAGATGAACGGGATTCAAGAAGATAGATGGCAATTGAGGTTGCATTTAAATTTTTGAAGTTATCAGGGAAGGAAAAAAGCAGAAGAGAGTTCCACGAGCGAGAAGTGCGAGAAAAGAAAGTGTTGGTGTAAAAGTGGCAGTTGCATTTAGCTATTTCAACAGTAACTGGGTGGGACCTAGATGCCAATCTAGTAGCACGCTTAACTTCATGTATTCGGGGCACAAAAAAAAAAAACTCGTCAGATCCGTTGTTATGAAAATATTTATAGAAAAGACAGAGGGAAGCCACAGCCCGTCGGTGAGAAATTGACTGAAGTCGAGATTGATTACATTAGCAATACTTCTTCGGATTCTTTCAAGAACCTTGAGATGAATATCAGGAGCACCAGACCAGATATGGCACCAGTATTCAAGGCACGGGCAAATGGTAGATTTGTAAAATCACAATATTTTACCTGTTTTACTTACCGGCCTTCTTCAGATGTCTCTCGACCCAGGTCATAATCATATAATCAAGGAGTTGATATTCCACGCTACTTGGAACAAAAGAACAGGAAGGAAATCCCCCCAAAATATATGAAAGAGCAATAACAGTTACTGGACGTTTATTTTCCTGAAAAAATATGTTTTGAGAGGAAAATGTTATAAATTTCACCCGAAAGTATCACTACCTGTTTAGTAAATGAATGTCGGGAGTTTCTTTATAAAGAAACAGCGAATTTGTTTTATGGAAAATTCTTCTCAGTATTTACCGGTCACTCTTTTAATTTTAATGTTGCGCCAGGGTAGGTCTCATATATCTCTTTATCTGTTAACAGTCAAACTGCCACCACAACTTATCCTGGTTAGATATTTGAAAATAAATTGCAGTTTATGTTACTTCAAATCGTGTCATGTTGAAAAGGTTGTTTATTTTTCTATTTGTATATTTTTTTTCAAAGATTACCATTACCATTCAGAGAATTTCGAACTTAAGCTTTTCCTTTAATCTGGATATAAATAGCAGAATGAAGACAACATACCTATTTAGATTAAATCAAGGGTGCACATCGGAATTCTCTTAAAGGTACCCGGATCAACAGACATCTGAAGAATGCCGGAGTTCATAACGGCCAAAATGTTGTAATAATAACAAAGATGAGGACATTAGTCCAAATACAAATAATATTATCTATCATATTCATCATTATAATGGATATGCGCGAAGAGTATCATTTATCGACGCATAAATCGGGTAGGCGGGTCGCGTTCGAATTCCAGCACACGTATGCTGTCATTTTTTTCTCTCCAAATTCCTAGTAATACTCAGTTATCAATGGCGTAAGCACAGTTTCACACCCGACACTAGTAAATAAAACGTGCAGATAAGTCTTTGAGAGATTAGCGGACGATTTGATACTATATATATATATATATATATATATATATATATATATATATATATATATATATATATATATATATATATATATATATAGTCTTAAGGTGTGATATATTTATGTGATAAAGTGCTCAACATCAGAGATAGAGCCTGTGTAAAAATAAAACGTGAACATTGACGTCAACACTTAGAGGCGACAGTCTGTTTCATGCTAGATGCAATCATTAGGCCACGATTGCATCTAGCATGAAACAGACTGTCGCCCCTAAGTGTTGACTTCAATGTTTATATATATATATATATATATATATATATATATATATATATATATATATATATATTTAGTTGTTGATGTAAGTATATGACCCTGGGTTTCACGCAGAAAATAAAAAGATTACTACATGTACAATGAATTATTCTTTCAATGTACTTTCTATGAATTTTTTCCAATCGACTATTTCATAGAAAATACCCAAAACTCCAACAAACGTCAAATTAAATTCTTCGTAGATTTTGTAGACATTTAGATTTATATCAAACTTTAACCCCCAAATATACCCTTTAAAGTAATGCGAAATAACAGCGTCCAAGAAATTGAGTGAAACCTTCTCTCATCAGGATTGTTTTATTTTATCTTCTTCTTTTTATGTCGGCTTTTCTCTTCACCACTTACCCATCCATATCTAAAGATAACATAAGTTAAGTTAAGCGTTTGTCTAGCCCACACCAAGTGGGGTTAGGGATAAAGAATTAAAATGGTACATCTAACTCACCCATGTCTTCTCTCCCACCCCCTCGCTTCCTCACTTCGTTAATTTTACATATGCTTAATACAGCCCGTCAAAAATATGTAAATTTCTTTTCATTTTTCATTTCAATCTTTGGAAGTAAAAAGGGCTGTGGTTAAATAATTTATTACATGGAACCTTAAAGTGGTCTGTTTTTTATTCATACATATTTGCTCTGAATTTACATCTCCGGATATCATCCTCCTTGGGTCTACCCATACGGATAACCTAGTTTTGCATAAACTAAATATGTATATATATATATATATATATATATATATATATATATATGTGTGTGTGTGTGTGTGTGTGTGTGTGTGTGTGTGTGTGTGTGTTATATATATGCTGCCATATATGGTCTGGTGCCCCTTCTGTTTGCCTCGGGGATCTTGATAGGCTCCAGAGGCGGATAGGCAATATAATTGGCTCTGCTCTGGTTATCTCGTCTACAGTCACTTTCTCACATACGCGCCGTCGCCTCCCTCTGTCTGTTCTGCAAATACTTTCATGGTAATTGCTCCGAGGAGCTGCATTCGCTGGTTCCCAGACGTCATGAGTTCCAGCGCCCTACAAGGCTGGCATCCCGCTCTCACCCCTTCACTGTCGAAACTCCTAAATGTAGCCGTCTCTTCCACTCTAATAGCTTCATGTCTCGCACCTCTCGCCTGTGGAACTCCCTTTCCTATTCCAGTTTCCCTGAGAGCTATAATCTCCAGCTATTCAAGTGTAATGTCAATCGACATCTCCAGTTGCCTTAATCTATCCACTACCCTTCTCCTCATACCCTCTTCTATCACTCCTATCTGATCTCGCTCTATATTTTCTGTAACCCCTTGCGTCCTAGTGGCTTCTCGCCTTGCTTGGGGTGAAATGCTTAAAAAATATATATATATATATATATATATATATATATGTGTGTGTGTGTGTGTGTGTGTGTGTGTGTGTACTATTCATTGAGCGTAATTTTACTATAGAGATGCATTGAAAAGCAGGTAACGCTATTAAGAATTAATGCAAACATTGCTGGAATAATAATGCTATTAAAAGCATTGCACATATTCTTTTACTATTAAAATGTGTTACAAATTATTTTAATGTACAGGGTATGCCCCAATAATTGACATCATTTAAAATGTGAATATTTGAGTAAGTACATGTTCCATTGGAAACGAAATTAAATATGTTGGGCAGTAAAAGATTTATTTATCAAACTTCGAACAAGATATTCAAAGGGGTGCAGATTTTATAACTGATTACACAAAGCTTCACAAACGTTCACTATGCGCAACTCCTGTAACACGACAAACGTCAAATCGGTAGTCTAGCTCCTGCCAAACACGCTGTAGCATGTCTTGCGTAACATTCTCCGGCTCCAAAGTAATTCCCTGCTTAATTTCCTCACGGTTTGTAAGAAGATGGGGTACATAGACCTGTCCTTTCGCATAGCTCCATAGAAAAAAAGTCAGGTGAACGTGTGGTCATTTCAGCACCACATTGCCATTATCACTGGCACGCACGATCCATCTTCCTGGTAGATTCTCATTGAAATAAGGCGGCACTGATGAGCTGGTGAATGTTACGCAAGACGTGCTACAACGTGTTTGGCAGGAGCTGGACTACGGAGTTGATGTGCGTTGTATCACAAGTTGTATGTATATTGAACATTTTTGAATTTGAAGCTTTTTGAAATCGGTTAAAAAATATACGTCCCTTCGAATATCTTGCTCGAATTTTGATAAATAAATGTTTTATTGTTCAACATGTGGCTTATTTAATTTCATTTGCCTGGGACATATAATTACTCAGATATTCACATTTTAAATTATGTCAATTTTTTAGGGACACCCTGTATAAATGCATTGAATGTTTTAAAAATAAAAAAGCGCTTAATTGTGGTCAGTAGTTAAGGCAAACGTTACTAAATAATTAAGGCTTTATTACATATGCTTTTAAAGTGGTTCTGTTTTACGGCTTACCAACCCCTTATGGGGAAACAGTCGAATACTACTCTAATTTCTGTTTTGAACGCTTTAATAAGACATGATGTTGATTTTATCTTCGTCTTCATTGTTATTTATTAGGTTGGTGCAAAAATAATAACGTAATAATGTCGTTTTTTGACGTCTTTTTAACGTCAAAAAACGACATTATTACGTCATTATTTTGCACCAACCTAATATAAATCATTTTTTTTTCTTTTTCAGCCAAATTATTTTCACCTGTCTTACGCAAACAGTTCAATAAGTGATAAGATGTGCGGGTGGTGTAATAAATAGTGGCTCGGAATAGGAAGTCGGAGGGCCGAGTTCAAATTCCCGTCTGTTTCGTTACATTCACTTCCGTGCAAATACCCTTGGCAAAGATATGAGAATCCATCTCTTCTCCCAGCTATGGGTTAAAAAGTAGAATGTCTTCCCGTAGAAATCTTTGTTATTCTAAATAAAAATGTTAATGCAGTACTCACTCGCAAAAAAAAAAAAAAGAATTTTTCTTGTGATTCAAAATATGTTTCATAAGCCGTAAAAAGTAAATCAACATATATTCAACAAATGATAGTCTGATTTTCCTTCATAATGTCGATTCACATCTACGCGGATTATCTTTATAAATATCGTAGTACCGTTCTCAGTTGAGACTTAGTGCGGATCTGCATTCATTTTTACATCCGCAGGGGTCGTAGAAATTCAGCACCATTATATTGTTTTTCAGACCCACCCGAAGTTATTTATGACGAACAGGGTATTTTAACGATTGCTTGAACTCTCTCGGTTTTTTGTAGAGGGACTTTAATAAGATGAAAAAAATGCTGAGAAATACATCTTAGTGAACGCAGGCAAGCCCAGATATCCATAGAAGATAATCCTTTCAAACGTACAATATCAACTTTGATATCCTTGCGTCGAAATTAGAACCAATTTTATAATCTGATATTGTAAAGTTCGTTTTCATATCACAAATTTTTAAAGTTATTTCTGTTTTTTTTTCTTTTTTTATAACTTTAAATCCCATTTGAAAGCCAAGCATAAAATATAATGCCAATATTACTTGACAGCTTTACATAATCCTTTAAAAATATGTTTTGGTGTAAAATTCTACAATTTTTTATTATCTTCTACCTTTTACGAAATATGAGGTTATTGGATTATTTTCCAATTATATTAAGTGATTTATTTTGTGAACGTGTCTGTAACGATATTTGGAAATGTCATATTATAAAAACTTCTATATCAGCATTTCTTGTAGGAGGGGCCTACGATGAAAATTGGCATTCATTCGAAGACCTGACTTTTAAGTGGGTGTAAACATTGTCCAGTGGCTTAGATAGGAAAATGAAAAGATCTTAACCCCCAATGTATGCTATATGAACACAACTAGATTACAAAATCCTGAGATGAAATGAAATGGAAGATTACACGACCCAAGGCTCCCACGGTAAATATGTTTAACTGTTTAGAAACTTAATTTGTTATTTTAGTCATTTTTTAATCAATTTACTCCAAGCAATGTAATCACGTCACTAAGATGCACTTGTAAGCAAAATGGAAGGACAAGACTTGAGATAGAACCGGAAACCCATTCCTAAACAGAAAACAAGGGATAAATCTTTTTTTATGTTTGAAATTTTAGGATGAGGAGTTATTAATGCTTGTTAAAAACAAAAAAGATGAGGACAATAATTGAATATAAATAGTGTAAATAAGGGATCAACCTCTACTCCTGTTCACTCTCCTCTCCAGGTTTTTGAACAGGTGTTGAGTTTTATCCGGTTCCTTCTGACGTCTTTTCCTTTCCCTTTCACCGTATTGGGTATATAATCAGGTTTTGAGCAGCGCTCTTAATTGCTGGTGTTCGCAGGTTCCCCCTGACTCGATGTGGTAGCACCTGTTAGGATCCTAGCTATGGGCAAATAGTTGACCCCCAAACTGGGATCAGGACACTATGAAAGTGTAAAAAATAGGTTTTAACATGAGCAATACAGGTTTTTGTAAAAGGTCGTGTAATCTTCCATACCAGCAATGAATTTTTGGAAAAAAAAAAATTATTGCCAGCAATGAATTTTTGAAGAAAAATTATTACCAGCAATACATTTAAAAAAATTATTACCAGCAATACATTTAAAAAAATGTTTACCTGCAATAAAAATCTTGTCGGCATTAAACAACCCATAGAGGTTGATATGCCGTAAACCAAACCAAACCAAACCAACCAAACCTTTCACTTTCAGTAGCGCCTTGCCTGAGACGAACTGATAAAAAATGACTATGAAATTAAGGTTCTAAACAGCTAAAACATATTTAAAGTTGAAACCTTGGTTAGTGTAATCTTTAGCGTGCTTATCTAGTTGACCCTTATTACTGACTACTGAGCTGAGTGCCTCCTATTTGTGACCTGTCAAATTAAGCTAAGCTTTTATATGATACCAAGGATGAAGAAGAAACTCGAGGCGGCGGAAATATGGTTCTACAGAAGGATGCTGAGCATATCACGGACTGAGCATGTGAGCAACGATGAAGTCTTGGAGAGGATACAAACAAGGAGGAAGCTTATGCTTAACATAAGGAAGAGGCAGATGAAATTTCTGAGACACGTGATGAGAAAGGAGGGCCTAGAAAATCTGATACTCACAGGTCGAATAGAGGGGAAAGGAGACACGGGAAAGCAGCGCATGACATACGTGGCGGGCTGGGGCAGGTGGAGGGTGGAGCGTGGCGTGGGGGAGTTGGCAGAAATACAAAACCTGTTGAGAGCCACAAGAGGTAGGGGGAAGTGAGGGACATGATCGCCTACGTCCAGAAAGGGCAGGCCACATAAAAAGAAAAGAAGAAAATAGTTACCGTTTTGTTCGACTATCTTCTGCCATCTTTCAAATAATTTCGTAATTCTCCCAGAACGTTTTATCTTTCTGAGAATCGAACTGGTTGACTCATGAGTAATTTTCCTTTGTGGGGGGGGGGGCTAATTTTTTTTGTGACAAATGTTCCATTCTAATTATTAAGAATATGCGGCAGTAAAGAATCAGTCTGGAATAAACGATCATGCAGCAATTTACAACGCAAAAGACAGAGAATTAGCAAGGATAAATCTCTACAACCGATCCCCAAAAGCTGAGCTTCAATGAAAAATTAAATGTACATTTATACATTCAGCAACTGCAACCTGTCCATAAATGTCTAGTCACAAAGTTTGCTCTGTGCTTGTCAATCGGAAAAATATTATTCTTTCCAATGACAATGCAATGTGGCATACAGTAAGGAAAACACAGGAAAAAAAATTGAACTCGCTTAGTCTGTTCGACGCCATATTTACCCGACCTTACGCCAACTGATTATTACATTTTTTCGATGGTTGCAAAATGCTTTAAGGAGGCAAACATTCTCTAATGAAATCTCGATTCAAGATTTCGTCGAAAACGTTGGATCTTCTCTGTTAATTCACCCCAAATAATGTAAAGTTATTCATCGCAAATTTTAATTCACACCAAGAAATTATAAATTTTAAATCAAAATTTATTTGTTTGTTTGTATTTTTATTAAATTTTTGGTACTCTTTTGAAATTATAAATTTTAAATCAAATTTATTTTTACAACTCCAGCCTTCAGAATGAAAAATTACCAAAAATCAGGGTCTTATTCACAGTTTGCATGGGGCACTTCGTCGTGGTGTAATGGTTAGCAAGCTTGTTTCGCTAGATCGGATTGCAACTGAATAGTGAGTTCGATCCTCACTGGGTGCTCAACACTTTCGTCCTGGTGCCACCTCTAAGCTACGGTTAGAAAATGAATTTTCGGCCATACAATAATAAATAAATTATTCATATTTCGTAAGTGTGGATGATATTCGAGGGACTTACAAGGATTTTTGACAATTTAAAAAAGAAAAAAGTCTATTTTTGGCTTGCTTATCGGGGTGAGCGCAAACGTAGACCCCACACTTAGAAATAGCGCATCCGAGTCGTCCACATTTAGAGTGATCGCAAAGGTCAACCCATCTGGAGTGCAGTAGAAGGGCTTCGCTACGGGAGAATTAACAGAAAAGATCGGAAATTTTTTCACATCAAGACCAGTGGACTTTCACTCAAACGATAACGAAAAGCTGTCAAAAATCATTCCAGATAATGGGGTATTATTAATTGATGAAATATAGTTATAATTTATTTTTTAAAAAACAAGATTGATAAACAAAAACGGAAATTATTTCTGACGCAAATTAATAAATTTCTTTTTTTAGTTTTTCCAAAGAATTTTTTTTTTTTACCTTTAAAACGGTTCTGCAACGACTTGGACAATTTCCATTTCGCATCTACACGATATTTGCTGTATAAAATACAAGACCAAACACATTCGAAACAAACTTCCATAATGAAACATGCAATTCAGTATCTGAGTTGCAGGTTTACTTTTCTTAAAATAAAATTTAGAAAAACATGTTTCCATCTGCAATGTTGGACTCAATAAACAAAACATTTTAAGGTATCCAATGTTTGCCGCCTCTTAAGGTTTGTTACTAAAGAGGAACAATTTCGCTATGCCTAATCCGTAGATCGCACACAGAAAACGGGCTCAGTTGGGGTTTTCCTGCCAAATTTATGCAGAGGCCACACATCAAAGTGACTAACATAAACAAATAGATGCAATTGATCTTTAAGGCTTGATTTGAATATTTACATTATGGCGTCTGTCCCAAGCATCTCATTATATTGATTATTTTCAATTAATTGGTTTAAACGCTATCATTTTCAACTGAACTACCTGACCATGTCTAAGAGTATCTTGTCTAGTTCTTACTGATCAGTTTTTAACTGCCCCATTTCCGCTAGTAAATAATGTAAATAATGATAACTCCTCAGTCCAGATATTCAGGAAGAAATTTCCAGCTCGAACTTTCGCAAACCACTTTTTAATCATTCGATTATTCACAGTACCTTCTCCATCAACTGCAAAAAAAAATGTATTTTTACATCTGATTCCCATTTTTAACTTTCTTAAAATTGTACGAAATTTAATTTTCCATCTGCAATGTTAGAATCTACAAAAAAAAAAACACATCAATTTTGACATCTTTAGAAAATACAGATTGATACGAGACCTGTTACAATAGAGTCAAAAGCGATATTTTTTTAAAATAAAATGATTAAAAGTAAACACTTGTAATGTCATCTAAGAGCAGAAATAAAACCTATTTTTTCGGCCAACCCAATATTAACAGGAATAAAATATTCTCTTGTATTCAATGTAGGGATGTGAATTAGACTGATGATTCCTGATTTTTGTTAACGTTCAGATATGTGTGTCAGTTTTCTTTTGATATTTCTCTTGGCATATTCATATGACTTGGCTCTGTGCGAATGTTTACAGCAATATAACTCATTGCTAACTAATGTGTTTATCCAAGTGTCCCAGATTGAAATCTCCACATTGACTCCAATCGTCTAATAACAGACATTATTAAACGAACAAAAGTCAAATGTCGAGAAGTTGTTAGAAGCTTCAAAAGCAATAGAATTCATTCCTCTCTTTAAAAGAGACTGGAGCAGAACAGACTGCATGACGAAGCGTAACCGAATTGCAAGTGAAAGGTTCGATGCTGAATTTATATGACATGTAAATTAGGGAGAGGGATTTTACGATTAATTCCATGCGAAATCCATCGTAAAGATTAACATTAGAAAACAGATTGAGCCCACTTTTCAAAGACAAATGCTACTAAATTTTGAATTCCGTAACTTGCGTCTTTTAGATCTACTTTTGAAAGCCCTGAACTATTAGTAAATATTTATTTACCGTTTCTAGTGTCTTTTAGTGCTACTTTTGAAAAACGTGGACTATTAAATATTGATTTTCGTTTCTTGTGCCTTTTCGAGTTACTTTAGAAAGCCCTGAGCTAGTAAATTTTGATTTATCCTTTCTTGTGTCTTTTAGCGTCACTTTCGAAAGCTCAGTGCTACTAAATTTTGAATTTCGCTACTTGAGACTTTGGGGGCTATTTTGAAAGCTCATTTCGCTAATTAGAACTTTTAGTGTTATTTTTGAAAGCCCGGCGATACTAAATTTGGGCTAAATACGATTTTATGAGGTATTTTTTTAAAAAAAAACAAGCTCGGATAATTTGTGCTACTAAACGAGAGAGAAAATGTTAATTCAAAATTTATTTGCGATTTGATTTCGCTGTCAGTTGCTCAATCTAACAAACGAGTTTGATTCCTTAGCTCCGCTAGTTCAGACCTTCACATCTATAACCAGTCATGCCGCATACAACAGGCCAGATCATCCTCGTTTCCTTCGTATTCGTTTTGGTAAGGAGGAAGTTCTACTCGTGTTGCTTCTTCCCCAGAACAATCTCATTGTGGAAAAGACCCCTACTAGGATGTTTCCCTCACCACTGTACTCTTGCCCTCATCAATTCTTGGGTCAACCGATTCTATCCTACATATACTTATATTAGGCACCACTTCGCATTTATTTCCTCTCTTGCGACCTTGCAATAATGTTATTGCTATATGAGGGAAAGTGAAGAAGAAAAGATTAGCTTTTAAGCCTTGAATTTGGAATTGTGTTCGTATTAAAAACTATTAGAAAAGTGAATAAACATTCGTCCCAGAATTTCGTCGCTTGTCGAGGAAAATATTTCCCAGTGGAACTGGATATAATAAATATTTGTACAAACATGGACCTTACTGTCCTGAAAAAAAATAAAAAAGGAAGTCGTTTTTTTTTGTTTTTTGTTTTTTTGCATTGACGCTGCTATTATTTCAAGTACTTTCACTCTTCGGCAATGCATATTGTAAAAAACGATTATTAGACCTGAAACATATGAAAGTGAATTTAGACATTTTCTTTGTTCTTGAGAACTGACATAAAAAATAAACACTATTTATTTATTAGATTGTTTATTGAAATGTTTGGAAAACCGTCGGCTAATTACCAATCCATTCAAAATTTATAAAATGACAAATAATAAGGATTTCTTTAGAGTTGGTTCACATATTTTAATAATTTAGTAAATGTTTATAAATTTCTGAATAAAAATTATTTTCATAAATTGCTAAATGACAATTATATCGTACTGCATTAGTTTCAATTGTATTAGGTTTTAAAATGGTGCAAATATAAAAATATTCCCGTAAATAAACAATCTAATAAGTAAATATTATTTAATATATTTGTTGGAAATTCTCAAGAACAAAAAATGCATAAATTCACTTTCACACATAAATTACAATTCTAATCACCACTTTTTTAAAAACAATAAACATTGCCGAGGAGAAATTAATATAATATCGGTGTCAATGCGGGAAAAAAAAGTTCTTTTGACACTCTACTTTTTTGCAGACACGAAGGTCGACATTTGCCAATATCTGAATCTGAAATCATGTTCTTATAGAAAACAAACTTGAGATACAAAATTGAAGTCTCTTTATCTTTCTATCCTAACCATACAGAAATGAATCTATTTGTACTTCTGGCTTATCGAAGCAATTAGGCCAGTAACATATTCTGTAATATTACACAGAGTTATTATCATTGCAAGATTTCTTCAGACAATGTTTACATTATTAGTAAGCAGAAAGTAAACAAAAATTTCGATAGCGTAAAATGCGGTAAGGGAAAATTTAGTATTCGCCTGGCGTATTAAAAATAGAAGAAACAGAGGAAAACAGTGGATAAACTAAGAAATGAGTTTTTGAATGGTTACTAGTGATCTTTTGATATTTCTCTTGGCATATTCATATGACTTGGCTCTGTGCGAATGTTTACAGCAATATAACTCATTGCTAACTAATGTGTTTATCCAAGTGTCCCAGATTGAAATCTCCACATTGACTCCAATCGTCTAATAACAGACATTATTAAACGAACAATATTCAAATGAAGTCTGGTGAAGAAGAAAAAAATAAACAACAAAAAGTTTAATTTCATTAACACGTCTTCCACTTTGCCACGACTCATATCACATCGGAAGGATTAAATACAATAATTAAGTTTTCCGGATTTGCATTAGGAGAGATGCCGAAAAGACAAACTTTACTAAAAGCTACAAAGGGCAAGATTTTGTGGAGAGTCATGATTACCCACATCCTGAAGGGATGCGGTACAGAGAAGCGTTGGTAAGGAGGAAGTCCCACTAGGATTGCTTGTTCCCCAGAACAATCTATTTGTGAAACAGACTCCCAACCAAAAGAAGCGATATGTTGAAAACAAGAGAGAGAGAAGAAATCAGCGCATCATCGGACGAATGAACTTAGGCAGGAAATTGTGGAGAGTCATGATCTCACACGTCCTGAAAGGATGCGGCACATAGAAGACATATATCGGCATAATACCAAAACTGCGTGCTTTTAGAGAGACGCTTCACCTTTGGTTGAACGTCAGAAAGTTGGACTTGTAGATTTTTACGAACGTACGTATAGTCTTGTGCGAAAACTAAGCTACGCTAAATAAACAACAGACACAGCAAATCTAAGAACAATGGTGCAAAACAACTCTTTGAATTCCGGCCAGTGATTGGATTTTTATCGCCAAGATTCCTATTCAGCAATGTTCTTGGGAAGTGACTGCTATTTTATTCCCTTGAGATTTTTTTTTCTTCACCAGACTTGTTTTCTTTTGCTAATCAGGAAAATGACTGGGTTTTGGTATTAGCCACCATTTTCTTTTCTTTTTTTCGATTTTCGCTATTCTCTCTTCGAATAACTGAAATTGCAAAGATTAACTGAAATAATTGCAAGAATTGCTCTCTCCAACTCTACCCACCCAAAAAATACACAAAAAGAAGACAAGGTGTTTAAGCCTAATTGAACTTTTTAAAACTGCCAAAAGCCAAACACGCACGTGCGCCTCCAAATGTTGCTAATATTTAATTTTTCTTTTCTTTTCCCTAAATGAGATTCACTTGCTCGGTGTTTGTTCATTGTCTGATTGCAGGTGAGATGAACCTGCTTGATATGAAGCTTGCTTACTGGGTTGTTTCATTTATCTCTTTTCCCCTGTGAATATATTCCGAAAAATAATGCCTGTCAAAGTTTTCCTTTGTTAAGACAGAAAATTATGCCATGTTCACATATACGCTTAGAAAATGAAAGTTTCATTTCATTAACACGTCTTCCACTCTGCCACGACTCATATCACATCGGGAGAATTAAATACAATAATTAACTTTTCTGGATTTGCATTAGCAGCTGAAGAGTTCAACTTTGGAATGAAATACTCAAGACAACACGTTCTCCAACGAAAAATTCTTCGCAACTTTCTCCTATTGTTTCAGTATCGTAACCGTTGACAACCTAAGACTAGAGCGAACAAGCCGAGTTCAAATTCCAGCTGGGATACCTTATTCTTTGTGCTCATTTGTGTCGTGTTCCTTCAGGACGTTAGCGATAATGGTCCTCCACATCCTCCTGTCTCTTGTAACTCTTAATAAGTTTTGTCTTTTTCTTATTTTCCCCAAACCCTGTTCTACCATCCAATCAAGCCCATTAAATATGTCAAGCGTTGCTTCCCACCGTCTCTCTTTTCCCTCTATCCGTCTTGTGAGTATCAGATTTTCCAAGCCCTCCTTCCGCATTACGTGTGCCAGAAATTTCAACTGCCTCTTCCTGATATTAAGTATAAGGTTCCTCTTTGTTTCCATTCTCTCCAAAACCTCGTTGAGCTCACATGTTCGGCCTATGGTATCCTCAGCATCCTTCTGTAGAACCACATTTCTGTTACTTCGAAGCTCTTCTTCATCTCTGAAGAGATTGTCCAGCATTCACTGCCATACAGAAGGACAGATATCACGTAACCGTTCAGTACGCTTTTCTTTGTTTCCAACGAAACTTCCGTCTCTTCTTATACTCTTGGTGAAAAACATGTATCCGATTCTATGTCTCCTCTTATTATCTAGTGATTAAACTGCAGGGAAGAGGGCTCTCTAGCCTTCGGTCGCTTGTGGAACTCTCTTACGGTTTCATGCTTTCCAGTCAACTTTAATCTTTGGAAATTTAAATGCAATGTCAGTCACTATCTCCTGACCTCCTGATTACACATCTTTTGTTCTCACGCCTTGGTAATTTTTGTGTTTTCTAATTCTCTACACTCAATAACCCCTTCTGTCTCAGTGGCTTTAATGCCTTGATTGGGGTAAACTCAGTTAAAAATAAAAGAAGCGAATCTAGCAAAAGGATTACTTTGTATTCAAAAACGCGAGAAGGCTACGGAAAACTACTATCCCCTCTAAGAATAATCATAGTGATGCACGGATAACGAAGAAAAAGAAAATGTGGAGAGCTATGATCGCCTATTTTTTGAAGTAACAAAAGAAAGTAACATTTTCTTCACTTTTTCTTATTTTTTTTTTCCTTTTCATCCTCCTGTTGAATTTGAAATGAACTAAGCACCCACAAACTGTTTGTTAGTCGGCCATACACAAATATCTCCCATTCTGGGTATGAGGATAAACTACATCCGCGTCCTGGGTAAGATAAACTACATCCGACATCAAGGCCTCTGTTCAGGGAGTTTTTCGGGGCGTGGAACCACCTCTTAATTGCTGTTGTTCCCAGGTCCACCCTTTCCCGGAGTGGTAGCATCTGTTAAGGTCCCAATTATGGGCAAACACAATGAAAGTGTAAAAATAGGTTTTAATACCAGCAATAAATCTCTGAGGAAAAATGTATTACCAACAAAACATTATTACCAGCAATACATTATTACTTGCAACATATTTTTGAAGAAGATAAATATTACCAGCAATACATTTTTGAGGAGAAAATATTTCCAGTGATACATTTTTGTAAATAATTATTACCAGCAAGACATCATTATCAGCAATACGTTTTTGGAGAAAAAAATATTACCAGTAATGCGTTTTAGAAGAAAAAAATGCTACCAGCCCATACAATTTTGAAGGAAAAAAATATTACCAGCAAAACATTTTTGGAAAAAATATTACAAGCAATAAAAATCTTGTCGCCATTAAATAACCCGTTGAGGTTGATATGCCGTAAAACAAACCAAACCAAATCGAACCAAAATTTCGTGGTGGTTATTTCTAGAGGATTATATGACAATACGTTTATCTGATTTCCAGCATTTTCCTCCAGGTTTTTATCAGCTTCAAGAATTCCGTATAAATGATTCTTCGGACTTTTAATTCCTTTTGTCTGAGTTTCTGGAATGATGAGTTGTCACTTTACATTATTCACATTCAGACTAATATCTTCATCCTTCTTGTTATTATATCAACATCTTAATCCACTAAACTATTTTCATACTCGGATTAAAACGCCGGTTCGTGAATTTAGGGCCTAGTAATTGTGAATTCAGTCACTGACTAGACTTAGATTCAGTGGGAACAAAATCGAGCAGAACAAACGAAGCCAAATCCAAATATCTCCAAGGTTTTAGCCGAAAAATGGCTAATTTTGAAAACGCACTCGATAGAGTCACACTTATAATATGTGAAACAATATGAGTACCTCAAGATCATCTTCATTTCTATTTGGTAGATTATTTGAGCCTTTACTCTTAACAGAAGCCGTTCATGCATATCTTTATTTTATTAAATTTTAACACTGTTCAGCTTGTGATATATTCTGTTGCCATTCTCTTTTCATCTGTGCATTAACATCATAGCAACTGCAAGTATCTGGTTTACGGTTAAGTGAAATACAAGTTGGGCAGCAACAATCCGCCGATCAGTAAGCAGAAACAAATTTAAGATTTTTTCGGATTGCTGCACGGATCTGCTTCGGTTGTTTGGTGACGTTAGCTTTGTTCATCAGCTGTTTTTAAACACTTTCCAACACTAGTAAGGCATTTCCACATTCCTTTCGAGGAATTGCCGATGTTAAGCTCCAAACATGTCTCCAATGAACATAAAACGTGGTTTGTATGGTGTGAAGCGGTGACATCATACATCACTTGATTTTCATTTATTTTTATTGTTTCATTTATTAACCAACATCTACTGATTGATTTACATTCGAATTTGCCCTCGTCTTTGTTGCTGTTATCACAACGTTTCGGCCACTGCGCCCTACGAACTTCATCAGGTGTATATCGATCCCGGTAAATTTCAGCGAATTTCGAACTGAACCCTTTATTTAATCTATGGGGTTAGACTGTTCTCGTTCCACTGTCCATGTCTAGGTATATCTTTTATCTTTAGTACTGCTCAGTTATTGTTTACTCCATACAACTGAATCTAATTACACACTGACTGGCCCAGAACTTGAACTCACAATTACTATTTTACCAAATTCACAAGCCAATGCTTTAACCCACTCGACTATTGACCCGTAGAAGGACACAATAGCCGAAACGTTATGATAACAACAACAATGATGAGGATAATAGTCCGAATGTAAACAGTGTAAATAATAATAACTCCTCATCCCAGAGATTATTTACCGATTTACATCCTGTCACATGTCCCATAATCCATAAGGACTCCTAAAGTACTTCATCCATATTAACAGAGGTGTTTCTAGGGCAAGATAAAGGTTGCTTTCTGAATTACTAGATTGGTTGTTACCTCAAGGAAGGATAGTTCAGTCAACCATGCTATTTAACCCATAGTTGGGGAGAATAGATGAATTCGTACTTTCTAAAGCCGAAATTCAAACTATTTCTGAACCGTATGATTACCCGTACATCCTGCTTTATAGGGCATTCTAAAGATAAGATGAAGTTGTTGGATTAATTGTATTCACTTATTCACCTCCCCGGCGTCCCATTGATAACGGACTGGTAATAATCACCTTGCAATTTAATAGGAGTAAATAGTTCGCTTATAGGACCGGTTCACACTCCTCCCCGGTGCTTTGAATAGGTTTATCCTTTGTTTCCTGTTTAAGATTCAGGCCTCCTCTTTCACTCCCAGTAGCTCCTTGCATCTTAGTGGTATTACCGCTTTGCTTGGGTTGAATTGATTTAAAACAATCGTGAAAAGAAGAGACTGGAGTATAAAAATAATTACTAGAGTAGATACCTCCACTAATTCGCTGAAAAACGAACATACCATGATGGAAAAAGGCGCCAAACTTAATAAAAACAAAATTTTATCGTCAAAATGTTGTTATGATTTACAGGTAAGACGAAAGTATTTTTTGAATATTTTATTAAATCTTTCATTCCTTTCTGTCATGTTCGATTTTTGGTTAATTTCTTTCTTGTTTCATCGGCGGTCGGCCAAAGATTACTATTGTTGTTTTAGTACCGTTTTTTCTGGTAAAAACACATTGATTTGGAAATTCTTGCAAGAATCAAATAATTGTCGTATTTTAAATGAATTTTCAGGATTTATTCCCAATTGAATGAAATTATTTTTAGAAAATCTTGTAAAAATAATTCTTTTTACATCTGTTACCCTCAATTACTTAATTTTATGAAAATTCGAGAATCTTCAGTCTCTTTATATTTTTATTAGTTAAAAGCAGATATCGCGAATTAGTGGAGGCCCCTATACTAGAGTCATCAATTTTGAAAAGTAAAACTAATTCCACTGCTTATTTCACTTTAAGAGGCAGGGCTAATATTCGGTTTTACCATTTCTTCAATTCGTCTTTACTTTATGACTCTGTCAGGATTTTCTTATGAAAATGTCAAGCTGATCTTATAAAACGATGACATGAACCATTGTAGTATTTATGATGCAGATTATTTTCAGTCATATCATTCGTTGAAATAAATTTAAAGCGCGCATTTCCTAATGGTCGCGTTAGGCTTAGTTCAATGGATAATAGGGTGGAAAGTTGTATCGGCGTATCTAGTTTACATTCCAGCCTTCACTTTCGCACCAATGTCCTTCTCGTCTTTTCCCAGCTTCCTTTTCAATAACTTCATTGTTTATTTCCAGGTAAACTGATATCTGACTATTCAAAGAAGACTATTTATCCTGTTGGCCAAAATAAGGTATCAACAGCACTTATGACGTCATGAGCACTACGATACTCGTTTCAAGATGATAATCAAATCAGGAGAAAAAGGAAGGTGATCAACCAGTTCAGAGGTCAGCTACGTCGTTCAGGGAAGAGAACATTTGACACTCGCGGGACATGTTGAAAATATGAGAGACAGAGAAAGACAGTGGTTAAACAAACGAGTTTTTGAATGGTTACTAGAAGAAGGATTAGGAGAGATGCCGAAAAGACAAACTCCACTAAAAGCTACAAAGGGCAGGATATTGTGGAGAGGCATGATCTACCACGTCCTGAATGGAGGCGACACATAGAAGCCTTGGTACGGAGGAAGTTCTACTCAGATTTCTTCTCCAGAACAGTCTCTTTGTGTAACAGACTCCCAACAGGATGCTTCCCTGACCACTATACTCTTGCCCTCATCAAATCTATGGTCAACCGATATATATATATATATATCCAACATTTTAGGCATTTACCATTCTTCTTCTCTTGTGACCTTACAATAAGATTATTGGAATAACACAAGAGAGCAGGAAATGGATATTTTGTTGGTATTAAAAACTAGAAGAAAATTTAATAAACATTAGTACCAGAAGAGACGACACATTGAAAACGAGAGACAGGAAAACAATGCATAATCTGACTGATGGGTTTGGGCAGGAAATTGTGGAGAGTCATGATCACACGCGTCCTGAAGGAACCCGGCACACAGAAGACGTACTTTTAGAGAAACGCTTCACCTTTGGTTGAACGTCAGAAAGTTGGACTTGTAGATTTTTACGACTCAGATGAACGTACGTATAGTCTTGTGTGAAAACTAAGCTACGCTAAATAAACAACAGACACAGCAAATCTAATAACAATGGTTCTCATGGGCATTTGGTCTTAATAGCTTTCGTAAATTCCTCAGCAATTTGGCATCGTACTATCCATTGTTAGAATGGCTATTTTGAATATAGTCAATAAGCACACCGCCTTTTGCATTACAAAAAATTAGACCATTAAATTCCTTGCACATGAAACAACATTGTTTTTCTGTGGACTGGCTAGGGGTGTTTCTGTTGCATTTATTGTCTCTGGTCCAAAGTAATGATATCAGCAATCATTCTCTTTTAGGAAATGCCCAAGGAAACCAGCTGGATCGGACTCAAACAATGCCAGATTTTCCGGTTATATGGTCAGCCTAGTGTGCTTTTAATCAGCTTTCAGAAGCCATGATACCCATCGAGCAGAAATCTTCGTCATGCCAAGTTCATATTGCAGAATATTACCAACTATCTCACAGGATATGCTAATATCATTGGCTATTTGATTTTTAGTCATTCGCGTGTCATCCATTACCTTTTGGTGAACACAATGGTTTCCTTGTTGGTGGCAGTTGCAGGACGTCCAGAACCTTGGGTCATTTTCAGTACTCTTCCTTCCCCTCCTAAATTCAGCTACCCAAGTTTGCACTGTCGATAAGCCTGAAGCGTCATCCACAAATGTAGCAATCATGTCAGCCCATGAATGCCCTTGTGGTTTAAACCCTTTTTTCTGTAGATGCCAAATTTTGTCCATTTCCAAGTGAAGTCGCTACTAGTAACATTTAAAATATTCTTTGAACAGTCAGATGTCAGTTTACTTGGAAACAATCAATGCACTTATTAATAGGAAGAGTTGAAATTAATGAATGTAAGGTTTTACAGTTCTAGCATCCCTCCTTCGTAGTCAGCCCAGGAAGTTTTCAGGCCAACCCCACACAGCTACATTAATGTCTTCATCTTTTTTGTTAATTCCACGAAGTGTTGGCTGATGTGACAGAAACAATTTCGTACCATTCAGGGATTGAACCCATTTAACAAGTGGCCCATATCTCGGGTTATATAATCTTAGTTTTCTATTGAGTAATGTTCTGCTATTGAGAATCCGAGTCTGAATACGTATTACCCGGCCATATCACGTTAAACCACCGGTTCTCGAACGATCACCGAAGTTGGTCAGTAATTAGATGGATGACCGCTTGCAAATACCAGGGGCTGTGAGTTCTAATGGGCGGATGGGGTAATGGATAACAGCTCGGAATTGAAAATCGGACAGCAGAGTTCTAATTCCAGTCAAATTCTTTATGCGCAAATACCCTTGGGAAAGGTATTAATCCGGATATTCTACCCCCAGCTATGGGTTAATTAGTAGGACTTGTGTCAATAAATCCTTATTATCTCCCACTAGCAACATGGCCCAGTGTTGCCCGTACTTGATTCAAAAATCGTACGACTCATACAGCAATTGCTATCACTTGACTTAAAATATTTTTGCCCTTTCTTGCCTTTAAAGAAGTGCCCTTTTCCGTGCTGATGTTGCTACATGCCTTACTTCTTGCCTATCTCACACTGCGAAATTTTCTAAGCTCTATACTAAACATTAAATCTGTTACGAAAAAAGAACTAAACAAAATGAACACAAAACAATCAGCTTTAAAAAAGGACTCGTAACTGGAAAAACCGAATGAAAAAAGAATGTTAACAACAAATACTTTTTCACACCCAACCCAGTTCTGCGGAATCTGAATCAACGTTGAGTTTAAGCAAGCGAATGAGCCAATTGGAATAATGTGCCATGCAGATTTAAATTGTTCCCGCGTGTGACGAATGTAGCTATCGATTTTTTTTGCATGCTAGCATGCTAGTTAACATTCGTGTCAGTCAGCTGTTAGCTCGCACGCTGGCCAATAGAATCTTCCTTCCTATTCGTGGCAGCCAGCTATAGGCTCTCACTCTGGCCAGTACAAAATGGCCGCAAACTACATGAAAGCTGCCGTAGAAGCATGAAAAATTGATTATTTCTACTATCGATGGGAGTTGAGAAATGCAAAGTCAGTCTTGGCCTTACAACTAACTTGGAGTATGTGCATGTAAATTTTGGTGCAAATCCGTCGAAAATTGCGACCGTGCATTTGTTATACACACACACACACACACACATATCCTGCCTTTTATAGATCTCCCATAAACTCTTACAATATAAAAACAATTTCCGGCTTTAAATAACCTACAAACTGTTCGTAAGCCGTAAAAATCACATCAATCTACCGAGTCTAGGAATTGAAATCACAATTACCATATCCCAAATTCACTAACCCACGGTTAATTCCTCTAGATAATTGACTTAATATCTAATACTACTTTGGTTCTTCTGCTGCTGCCATTGCAACGTACTCCAACACCGCTTTCGTGTTTTGTTTTGTTTTTGTCATGTCCTCCTTTGTCGTTTCAGCCTTTTTGCCAGATCCCAGTGTTCTTAATTGCTTGTATTTCTGATGAATGATGTTCTTATAACAACGATTAATAATATGGTAAAAAAAAAAAGACTGCTATATTAAAGAGAGGGATTACAAAAGGAAGAGAACCGGTGGCAGAGGAATCCAAGCTTGACATCAAGGCTTCAGCAGCAAAAGATTACGATTAATACGGGTATACTCAATGGAAACAGGACAAGAAATAACTGAGGGTTATTAAAAGAAAAATTAGCCAAAAACGAGATAACCCAAGACATGGTCAACGGAATAGGAATAACCTCATCTCCTAAATTTGGTAAAGGGTTCAGGTTGAAATTCCCTGTAGGTTACTCGGAAAGATACCTTTAAAAAAAATGAAGCGTTGCCATGGAGATATTAGATTTTCTTTTTCGTTTTTTTTCCTTCACACATCTTGACTCCTGATTTCTTTTTTAAACTAAAATTTAGAAATAAAGTTTGAGTCTTTCATTATGTCTCAACTATAACACATATTGAACCCCTTTTCCAGAAAAAAAATGGTAACATATTGTCAACCAAATTTTTTTCCTTTTTGTTTTTGTTTTTTTTATAACCGAATCTAATCATACCAATTGTCCAAGAATTAATCAATCCCAACAATATGACGGCATCCATGTAATGGCGACGCGTTTATGATTAATTTTCTAATATTATTTTATCTATTTTTTCATCGATATAAAATCAAATTTCGATGCCATGAAAATTCAAAACATAAATTTATGAATGCACGGAAGCCTTCGGGACCAATCTAGCCTGATGACAAGTCTGGAACGAGGAAAGTAGATTAATTTATTGTAAAAATATTGAAGCGTATCATTGATACAGTTCTATTTTTCCCATTCTATTTCCATTTGGGGGTGCAATTTTATTAGGTTTCAATAGAATCAACACAAACCAGGGACAAATGTCTCTGTCCATAGCCAGAACCTACTCCTATCAGGAGTTACATGATACAGAAGAATTGAATTGCGTACATAACTCACAATTTGAATTTAAATTTTACTTCCATTATTTTACGGCATATAAGACGCAATTAAAAGAAAAAATGATCAAAAGTCAGCCCACGTCTTATATGTGAAGTTGAGGTCTCTCATAGGCTAATTTTATCCCCAATGTTTATCATTTTTTTTAAGTACGTCCTTCAATAACGTAGGTGTTCATGTCTCTCCACGGATTCCTTTCTTTTTATTTTCAATTTCAAGGTCCTTATTATTATTACTATTTTTATTATTATTGGTCATGTAAAAGGAAATATTGCAATAACGTACCAGTGACGTTCGTCGGTATCAGTTGGTACGCTATACCTAAATACGCCTCAACATACTATTATTAACAAGCTAAAAATTGCAGAAGCAACGTAAATAAAAGTAAAGTGATGGTGAGAGATTGAACTATAAAACTTACCATTAAGTCTCAGAGAGTTATGTCCGTCGTGCGAAGCGGCCTAATAAGAATGACTGCGAATTGGGAGTTTTGCTTTATTTTCAGATGTAGTTACCGCTTGTTTTATTTATATATATATATATATATATATATATATATATATATATATATATATATATATTGTAATATTTTCTGCTATGCTTAAAATTGTTTTTTTTTTCTTATGTAATAATAGCTTGCTTTAACTAGCACCTCCTTTTATAGGCAGTCATGTGCCTCCACAATTTATATTTGTTATTGTTTAATTCTCCCCGAGTTGGTAGACATTTGCACAAACTGATCATGTGGGTTACATGCTTAAATATATTTAAAAATGAAAAACCCATGCTGAAATGCAAGTGCATCTAATATGCACGTGCGATTTTTATATCTTCAAATATTGTCGCATAAAAGTAAATCAAACATTAATCCCGGAAATCATGTTAAAAGGGATAAGTTTTTACTTCAATTTGTTTTCCTTGAAAAATAAACATTCGTAATATATGAAAAATAAACCCAATCACACGTTGTAAAAGGGGAAAAGAACATACTTGGTAAGACGGTTAAAAGCTCATCGACAAAAATTGGAAAATATTAAATATATATATATTTTTTATCAGCGATGTACATTAGCAGAATTAACAGAAAACAGATTCAATTATTTAGCACCTGAAGCAATAAGATATATTCTTTCAAGAGGAACTTCCGTATAAGCAATTCAATTTTCAATTTCTAAGAGTGAAAATTAAACATGTCTCTGTGGATGTTCGTATATTTATACGAGGAACGGTCAAAAGTAATGACAGTTCTTCATTAGCTACAACACATTGTATAGCAGATGCACACAACGAACACAAGCGTTCCGGGATTCCAAATCTAGTTTTACCCCTTGCTTTTTTTTTATCCTTGTACACAGTACTGATAGCAGACGCGGAAAAAATTACAAAAGTTCCTACAGAGGTTAGCGAAGGAGAGCGAGAAGAAGGGACTAATCATAAACTACAAGAAGACGAAAAGAATGGTCATCTGTAAAAGGATCAGTCCGAAATGCAAGTTGCAGGTCGGAGACACAAAATCAAGCAGGTGCGGAAGTTTAAATATCTGGGAAATATTTTGATAGAGGACGGTAAGTGCGACGCTGAGATCCGTAGACATATTAGGATAGCCAAGGACGCATTCCAAAAGCTCGGCAGGGTATTGCGAGACAGGAGGATCTCTTTGGTAACAAAGAAAAAAAGTACTGAGCTGTTACGTGACATCTGTCCTTCTTTACGGCAGCGAATGTTGGACGGTCTTCTCAAAGAGGAAAAAGAGACTCGAGACGACGGAGATGTGGTTCTACAGAAGGATGCTAAGAATATCATGAACCGAGCGTGTAAGCAACGATGAGGTCTTAGAGAGGTTGCAAACAAGGAGGAGGCTTATACTTAACACCAGGGACACGTAATGAGAAAGGAGGGCTTGGAGAATCTGACACTCACAGGTCGAATAGAGGGAAAGAGAGACAAAGGAAAGCAACGCATGACATACGTAGCGGGCTTAAGCAAGTGAATGACAGAACGTGGTCTGGGAGAGATAGCAGAAAGAAGCAACTTATTGAGAGCTACAAGGGATAGGGGGAAGTGGAGAGCCATGATCGCCTACGTCCTGAAAGGACACGGCACATAAAAAGAGATATTTCGTATTTAGGAGAAGACCGATTATTTATATATATATATATATATATATATATATATATATATATATATATATATATATATATATATATCAAATGCGATTTACGCTTTTCGCCTCATTATCACGGGAGAACCGCTGTTCTTTCAGCGTTATTTACGCTCTACGGCACCAAAAACTGTTTGGCAATAACCATCTTCTGCTTCTTCATGCAGTCCAACAGCATTCTGGATCTCCACTTTGCACAGACCTTTGTGTAACTAGAAGCATTCACTATTATGGCTTGTCTGAAGTCTTTCACAGAATTTTACAATAAAACATCAGGTTGTTTAACATTATTCATATACACTGCAGCATCTGACCTACCACAAGTCAATTTCCTTTTTTCTATCTGAGATTATCGTTCACTCTGCCGACCCATTTCCTTAATGTGCTTAGCTTAATATACTCTTCCTTAATAAGGATATTCCATAACCTCCTGTATATGTTTAAAACCATTCCTTATTACAAAAAAAGGAATTCTATGGTAGTCCTTTGTTTTCTACGGTAGCCATTTTAAAAGTAGATTCTGAGATCCTGGATAATGATTTATAGATTTTAAACACAAGAGACACTAGGAATTCTTATTATTACTAATTAATTAATTAAAAACTAATTAATCCTTTAAAATTAAATTAGACCAATCATCACTTTTGAGACAACTCTCATACGTAGATTGGGAAAACAGATGAGGAGAAGATAGCGCTCTTCAGAGAAGCTAGGCACGGGTTTGGCCTGAAAGCTGACCTCCGGGCCGTTGTGGAGATCTGTGGTTCAAATTATGTCACTGACTGCCCCGACATGAGAACGCAGGATCGGCCCAGCGGCGCGTGAAAAGGGCCGTATGACAGGTGAATATATAAACATTTACCTCAGAGAGAAGAGAGTTACTTCCACACGAGAAAGCAAAATCACCAGCCCATTGACTGGCGGTAATTGAGGAACTCTGGACTTGAATAAGATATAATGTTAGGTAAACGAGATTTGGTCTCCTATTTTTATTCGTCTGCACGAGACGATAATATAAGTATATAAGTAAAAAAAGTATATAAGTAAAAGTTTATAATATAGAAATATAAGTAAAAAAGGGATATAATTAAAAGTTTCTGTCTATACTTCTGAGATGAGGTATTATGTACATTATTTACATTATTAAGACTATTGTCCTCATATTTGACGCCATATTTATTACAAGGTTTCGGCCGTTGAGGAGACATTGTACAGTGGATAAAGGCGTTAGATCCAGTGGCAGGACCCAAAGAGTGTGAGTTCAATACCCGGTTCAGGCAGTGGAGAACTTTCAGAAGGAAATTAAGAGGAGATAACATATAAATGACATCCATTAAACATGGCACGTGGAACTAGAACAGTCTACCCCAGTGAGCGAAATAAAGGGTTCACTTCAACATTCCAACCACCTGAAGAAGGGTGGAGCATACAACGGCCGAAACATTGTAATAAATATGGCGACAAAGATGATGAAAATAGTCTGAATAATATAAATAAAGTAAAAGTTAAGTATATAAGTAAAACAAGTATATAAGTAAATGTTTATAAGTATATAAATAAAAAAAACGTTAAATTCAGAAAGAAATTTATTTAGCTATCCTGATTCATGGACAAACTTAAGATCATCAAAGATGTTCAAAATGTTTGCCTGAATGTTCAACACAAAGTTGTTAGCGTGGTAGCCAGGAGGCAGTATCTTTGCGGATAGTACCACGAGGAATTTAATTCTATGCTTCAGTTAATTTCTAATCCAATGAATTAATATCGACGATCTCACGACGACGGTTTTACAAGTGAGTTAAGAGTAGACTCCGCATATATTAATCTATAACATTCAGATTTGACCTCTTAGAGTGCCACTGAGATAAACCAATTAAAGCTGGTGTATTTTCTCAAAGAATAAGTTTGCCGCTTTTTTTTACTGGGCACACTGTAGATCACTTTTCTTTTCTCAAATGATGAATGAATGTACGTTTGAATTTAATTATATTACTTCGTCTTCGGAATCTTTCTGAAATTTTCAAACGCAATATTAATTGTAATTTTAACAATCTAATATTTCTTCTATCCTTATGGAGAATCGTACTTCTAACCATAGTAAAATGACGACAGATCTGAAGTTGTAAATTCTACTTCGAGCTTACTGTACTGAAAAATAATAGAAAATAAAATATACATTTAAATAGGATATCTCAGTAATCAGTAACAGAAGGAAAGGTGTTTTATTGCTTGTCAATAATAAAACGATCTGCCATTTTTAATCATGTCTAAAACAAGCATTAAATTTTGGATAGCAACAAATTTATGTAATTGTTCCCCTACTTTACAAGCGATGTGATCATGAGGAATCAATGCCGTTGAATTACCGTATATATTTGTGTATAAGTCGATTTCATGTTGAGTGCGACACCTGATTTTTTTTTTTTTTTGCATGAATTTTAATCACCCCAAATTTACCTGTGTATAATAGAACCAATCACCGAAAATGCAGGAATTATAACGTCTTCAAAAATTACCTGTGTATAATGCGATCCTCTATTTTTGCGTAAAAAACTGCGCAGTATAATCAAGTATATACGGTAATTCTCTTCGATCAGTTTTTTCTGGATTTATCCGGTGGCTTGTACAAGTAAAGCTGTATAGATAAAAAAAAACTATTATTAAGCTTGTTGCTATAGACATATCATAATGTTTGTATGCATGCTAGTGTGATGGTGATTTTCTAAGCTTAATCTAGATGCGGCACAATTTCGAATGCATGGAGCACCTAGTGAGGCTCGATATCACACCCATGGTAATGTGATGAATGAAGAAAAATTCTGATTTCTCTGATGGTACTATGGAATATATTTCGTCTGACCACTTTTCATGGAAATAGCGATAGAGCAGCAAGAGTCTCATGACGTTTTGTCTGTGAGGAAAAGGGTTGTAGGGTGGAAAACAATTCATCACTCACAAGGACGCGGAGACGCCTTTAGACTCTACCGAGACTAAAAAAATGAAGACTGGGCAGCTTCTGTCCATATATGGAAGCAGTATTTCATTTCCGTCAGAGAATAGCAGTAAGAGTTTGGTACTTGCTGGAGCAGTAAGGAAAACTGACCATTTTCTTAGTATTTTTAGTGATGGAACTCATTTTAAGACTTCTACGTGAAGTTTTGTCTGAGTTTAAATCCTAACAGGCACGAAGGGTCTCTGGAAAAAAAACCTGTTCATCGAGACAGGTGAAATTTCAAGGTCCACTGACGACACGTATAAAAATAAATAAGAATATTATCTCAATATTTTGCGAGTAGCGTAGTGGGTTTGGTATTATGCTGGAATAGGCTCGGCACCCATGTTCACACCAGACGATCAAGGAAGCCAGGTAGCAGGGGTGACCTGAGCTGACCTCCAAATCCAAGCGATTTGTCCGCTGTCAGTGGTGATCCCGAGAGGTGAAGACATGCGAGCAAGGCTGCGACTGATATGTGAGCACGCGAGAAAAGGTTGGACAGATTGATATATAAATAACTGTTCCAAGAGAAGAGAGGACAGTCTCTCTCAGATTTAATAGGAGAATATGGGGTCTGCATGTCGGAAGAGGGCGCGGGATTGCTCGCACCACAGACGGCGCGAGAGTAACTGAAGAAGTTAGCTGAATAAAATGTAATATTAAGTAATGGATATTGGAATATCGCGTCATCATTTTGGCGGCACACCCGCTTCATTATATGAGTATCGACCCGGGAAATGGAGTCAAGCCAAGTACGTTACATTCATTATTTCACTCTTGGGTAAAGGAATGAATCTAGCTACACTCTTTCCATTTACGGGTTACATTGAGAGGTACACTGTGCCTTCGAACTTTGGATGGTAGCCAATCTAAAAAGACAACGTTGGATTCAAACCATGGAAAAGGTAACAAGAAACCATTCCATTAGCTTCTTCTATGTCCTGTACTCTTGCAGGACGTTGGCGATCATCTTCCTTCACATCTTCCTATTCTTTGGATATCTTAACAATCTTTGTCTTTTTACTATTCCTTCCCTTCTTTCTTTCCATTTACACAAGCTTGTTCAGTAGGCTACTTGCTGTCTTTTCAGTAGGACCTGTGAGTGTCAAATTTTCCAAGCCCTCTTTCCTTATTATGTGTCCTAGAAAATACAACTCTCTCTTCCGTCCTGGGTATAATGATAAACTACATCCAGCAGCAATGTCTGTGCTTGGGAGGTTTTCAGAAGCGTAGAACTACCTCTTAATAACTGTTGTTCCCAGGTCCATCCTGATCCGGGGTGGTAGTATCTTTTAAATTCCCAGCTATAGTCAAATAGTGAACCCCTAACCTGGGGTCGAAACACTATGAAAGTATAAAAATTAGAGTAAAAATACCAGAAAAATATTTTCATAGTAAAAAAAGAACAATATCAGCAATGTATTTTTAAAAGAAATTACTAATTCTGCCAAGAAAATTAAATGTCTGTACTAAATGACCCATAAGGAGTTTATGTACCCCTAAACAAATAAACAAACAAACAACTGATTCTAATTATAATCGTCATTGTTACTTACATTATTCGAACTGTTATACTCATCTTCATTGCCATATTCTCCACGTTTCGGCCGTTCTACGCTCCGGCCTTCTTAAGATGATTGGAATTTCAAACTATACTTTTTATTTCGTCCAGCGGGGTAGATTGTTCCACGTACTATGTCCTTTCCGGATATCTCATTTATTAACCTTCAAGTTTTTTTTGTTTTTTTTTTGTTCACCACTGCTGTAGCTTGGTATTGAACTCACAACTATTTTGAGTCTAGTCACTAGATCTAACCAAGGTCTTTATCCACTCGGCCATGTGTCTTTGAGAAAGAGGCATGGTACGTGGAAATAGAACAACTACCCCGGTGGACGAAATAAATGGTTCGGTTCGAAATTCCAATCAACTGAAGAAGGCCGGAGCGTACAACGGCAGAAACGCTGTGAATATGGCAGACGAGGTATTATTATTTACATCACAATACCTCGTCTCGGAGATATAGAAAGCGTTATTGTTGTTTCCATTTTCCTTAAAACTTCCATGTTACTCAAATGTTTCCTCCATGGTGGTCTCATCATCCTTCGGTAGAACCACATCTCAGTTACCTAAAGTTTCCTGATCATCCGTGAGGAATTTCCCTAGCATTCACTGCTATATAGGAGAATGGATATTGCATAGCAGTTCAGTACCCTTTTCTTTTTTTCTAAGGAAATGTTTCCTGTTTCTTCATACTTTACTTAGCTTTTAGATGGGATCTTTTGGAAGATATCATTCGCTATCCTAACTTTAGAAAGCTTACGTCCATATCATGTTGAAACACCGGCTCCCTGTACAATCTCTGAAGTTAAGCAATGTCAAGCCTGATCAGTACCTAGATGGGTGACTGCTTGGGAATACCAGATGCTGTAAGCTTGGATGTGCGGGTGGTGTAATGGATAATGGCTCGAAATTGGAAGTCGGTGTACAGAGTTCCAATTCCAGTTAGCTTCGTTATTTTACTTACGAGAAAAAAATCCATGGGAAAGTTAAGAATTCACATCTTCTCCCCAGGTAAGTATTAATTAGTAGAATTTGTATCTGGAAACCATTACTGACTCCAAAAAAATCTTACAGTCTAAAATATTTCTGGCTTTAAATAACCTGCAAAGGGTTGGTAAGCCGTAGAAAATGAATGAATCAATCTGATTTTCGAAAGCAATTTTTACAATTTCAATGCACGTTTGGATTTTGATATCACATTCTACGTTCTATTACATCTCTTTCCAGATATTTAAATCTTCCTACTTTGTTTGATTCTAACATCTACAATTCGCAGCTCGCAGCCTGGGCTGTTCATTTTGCTGACAATCATTCATTCTGTCTTCATACAATGAATAGATTGTCCTTTCTTCTCACTTTCCTTTGCAACCTTTTTTTTTTTTTTTATCTAGGCGTTCCTGCAGTTTTCGTTTCTGTATCTGCTATCAACACTGTGCCATTTGCGTATCTTACATTAAACAAATCTGTGGATATCTGTGATCAACTAAATCCAGGGTGGCTATGTTTTTTTTTAAAAATTCACTCAGATGAATCTCTTTGAAGATGGTAATAAAGTCAAATGATTAAACGCAAAAAAGTGTAGCTCCAAAATGTCTTAATTTTAAGTAGGTGTTCTCAACTGAATATTCTGCTTTTTATTACATATTCTGTAGCCAAAAACTATTTCAGATCATCAGACCATTTCAGGCATCAAAAGAATACAGATTTTCCTATTAATTAAGTTATTTGAATAAATGTTATTATTAAGTGCGTGTATTGTAGCAACTGAGCCTGCAACTATATTTCTGATTGCATAAGTGCTTATATGGACCTTACATTTATGGTAACGGTTATACCATATTACATACTCCGGATGCAGGTGCCAAAATCTAACCATCAAGCTGATTCTCCTCAAAATCCATCTGAATGAGCGACAAATTATTCGTAATATGGAAAAATATAATAAAAGTTTAATCAGTCTGATCTTTTTCAATTTAATAAAAATAATTTGATTGTATGTTTACAGTGTGCGTATATATATATATATATATAATTAAGTAATACATCGAGCCTGAAGAAACCTCAGGAGTATCCACTGGACGGCCGTTTCGTCCTATACTTGGGACTCCTCAGCAGCGTGCATCTACTGCCGAGAATTGAAACCCTGACAGTTAGGTTTGCATGCAAACGTCATACCAACTGTTGCAACAGGACTGGGTGACGAAGAGATAGAAAATCAGACTCAATATAGCGCTGTTCGTTCTCCGTCTCCGAGGCCCGTTGGAATAGTTGGTATGACGTTTGCATGATAACCTAACGGTCAGGGTTTCAATTCTCAGTAGTGAATGCACACTGCTGATGAGTCCCAAATATAGGACGAAACGGCCGTCCAATGCTTTCTGTTGAGGTTTCTTCAGACTCGATGAATTACTTAATCATAATTATTACATCCCCCTAATAATTTCTATCATATATATATATAGTTGAAATGCGGATTTTGTTTTATTTTAAAGTATATATTATACTCTATTTTCCATATATCTGCCAAACTCTTATCCCCAGTCCAAGAAAGACATTTGAATCACTACCACTCAAAATAATTCATTTTTATAATATGCGGAAATATCTACTCTGTGCTTGAAGAAGGCCGCGAAACCAGAAACTCGTGTAGCAGAATTATGGAAAATAGAGTATAATATATATTTTAAAATTTAAAAAGATCTATATTTCAACCCAAAACATTTGCGGTTTATCTTCTTTTTAATATATATATATATATAAGATAAAGATGTTACCGTAACTGTCTTTTACAATATTAAAAAAGTATGATTGGTCGGGTAAAGAAACTGTTATAATTTAAAATATTTTTTTTAATATCTCTATAAATGTGTTAATAAATATAGTATTTAACTTATATTAAATCCCTAAACTATTTGTTTAAAAAAAAAATTAAATATTTAAATTGATAGCAAACATCGAATTAATTTATTCGTGTTTGTTTAGACATCTAAATTACTATCAAGCATTAAAATCTATTCTTTACATAAATTGCTAAAACCCAATTACAGCCTCTTTCTCTTTACTTCCCTCTCCCTCTTCTTTCTTTTTCCTTTTTCTTTTCTCCCTTCTCCCCTCCTATTTCAATATATCACTTCCGTTAAGTTAGCCATCTAAATAGGTCAAGGTCTGGTCACTCCTCCTCCCCCAATACAAAGTATGCTTGAGAGAGATATGAAATTAATCCCTCCCTATACTCTACCATGTCTCTTTAACTACTCCTTTTACACTCTCTGTTAAATTATAAAAACTCACACTACCCATCAATTTTAATTTCATTTTTCGTTTCATTTCATTTTTGGAAGTGCTATCTGATGATCCGGCGTCCTTTAAAAGTACTCTGGTGAAATAAGTTATTATAATGGTACCTTAAAGTGGTCTGGATTTACATTGAGCTCTCAGGATTTCACCCTCCTTGTGATTACCCACACGGATTACCAAGTTCTTCATAACTTATATATATATATATATATATATATATATATATATATATATATATATTATTGGCAATATGATGGTTTCGTAATCCTATGTTATTGTGTCATCTAAAGTTATGAAAAAGGCATTACTTTGTTTTGGTTCTTGAAAAAGATCACCCCAAACTGAAAATTCGATTTTACCATATACGCAATAAGGCTGAAAAATCAAAATATTTCAAAAGCTTTATTTTATTCAACTTGCTAATGATATGACTGGATAGTACTTAAGTTATTTCGTGCATTTTACAGTTTATAGCTATAGCATAGCATACAAACTTACAAATAAATAAAAACAGAGTTCTAGAAGGCTCCAGGAAGTTCTAGATGCTTTCAGAAAGTTCTAGAAGGGTCCAGAAAGTTATAGTTATATACCATTTTAGAAATTCCGAGTTTGGGTTGACATTTTTTTTAAATAAAATGAATTAAATCATTCTACATTATTTTTTAACAAATCAATTATTTTACAATAAGTTATAACACTAATATATATATATATATATATATATATATATATATATAATATTAGTGGTAAATATACATACATATGCAAAATATATAAATACCCATACATGTATATTTTTTGAATAAAAATTCCAAGAGGAAGAATCCAGGTAGAACTCAATGTCCAGGACAGAGTAAGAATATAATCCTTTTTATTATATATATATATATATATATATATATATATATATATATATATATATATATATATATATAAATGTAAAATGAGAATGAATCGAATATGAACTCAAACGTTCACAACATTAATTTAAAATAGGGCTCAGTACAATAGTAGAGTTATAAATCTTTATTATATTATTATTTATTACATAAAATATTACATTCGAACATATGTAAACCGCAATATCAATGCATCCATGTTTAAAACCCCCTGATGAGATGCTATGATGGACATCGAAACATGGATGCATTGATGTAGCGGTTTACATATATTCGAATGTAATACTTTATAACAAATATATATATATATATATATATATATATATATATATATACACACACATATATATATATATATACGTGTGTGTGGGGGAGGAGTAGATAGTTTACCTGTCGTCTGGTAGACGCTTCTCCCCACTCTTTTGAACAGGAACAGAGGTTTACCCCAGTTTGCTGTTCTGAAATTACATATTGGAGATCTCGAAATCCATTGTGGTGAAACAATTTACATATTTAGGAAACGTATTAACAAAGGACGGAAAGAACCACATGGAAATCCAAAGGCGCTTTTGGGATAGCGAAAGATGCCTTCCAAAAGCTAAGCAAAGGATTAAGAATGAGAAAAAATTCGTTAGAAACAAAGAGTACTGAACTTTTATGTAGTATCAGTCTTTTTCTATGGCAGAGAATGTTGAGTAATCTTTTCATTAATGATGAAGAGCCTTAAAACAACAGAAATGTCGGTGTACAGAAGGATACTGAGAATACCATTGACCGAACATGTGAACAACGATGAAGCTTTAGAGAAAATGGAAACAAAAAAGGACACTTACACTTAACATCAAAAAGAGACTGAGAAATTTCTAGGCCACATAATGAGGAAATAAGGCTTTTATATTCACACAACAGATTCAAGGTAAGACGGTCATAAGAAAATAATACACAACCTACCTGACGAACTTGAGAGAATGGGTGGCGGATTTTGGTTTGGGAGCGATGGCAAAAATTATTAAGAGCTACATAGGACAAGAAAATGTGGGGAGCCGTTATCGCCAACGTTCGTAATGTACACGGAACATAGTGGATATCGATAGTGCGGACATAAGCATCAACACAGTTGACTGTCAGTTTGCCGCGATTTCCGTGAAGATCACGCTGATAGTCATCATTCTGTTGGTCTCTTTATTCAAACTGTCTACATCTATAAAATTTCTATCTCTGATACTGAACACTCTTCCCCATATATATAGCAAATATAGTAAACACGTACACACACGCCCTTGTTTACTTATTTTTAATAGGTCCCTCTCGTAATTACGGACAAGTTTCTTAGTATCGTTATTAAAGGAAGTAAGAAAATTACCACGTTGATGCCTATTTATTTTATTCCGAGTACTTTCGACATTAGCACAATGTCGTCATCAGGGTTTTTTTGTTTGTTTGTTTTTTGTTTTTTTGGGAGGGGGTGTTCAGACAAAAAATTTTCTGTTCATCATTTTTCAAAGACGAAATTGTTGTGTTCATCCGAAAGTTAAATTTTTATGTATGAAGTGAAAAACACTAAGATCATGTACTGTACATTTTTTTCATTTTATCCGGTAGACACGCTTGCAAACATCAAGGGAGGTAACTAAGTTGTTTATGTTGTCGTTAAATTTGCCATATTTATTTTTATTTTATGTTAATTTTTTCCAAGTTTTTTTAATATTGCTACATTGGTTTTCAAGGATTCTGTGTATATTAGCAACTGTGTTTTTTTGTTGTTGTTGTTTGTTTTTTTTTTACTTACGGCATTCTCACGTGTGATGGAACCAATTTCAAGTCACTGAAGATGATATTATTTAAACGTCCAAACTAAAGTGTTTAAGTGTATTTTTTAAACACACTTCACACTCTACCCTATAGAGAAATTATTCCTCATTTAAGGTTGGATGATTCGGGTTTATTACAACAACCTCCAGAATTTGGAGTCTTTCTTTGCACTGTGTTCTGTATAAAATGAAGGTATGCTTAAAAAAATTCGCATAAAAATTTTTGTAGAAAAAAACATTTTTGGATACGCTCAAACAGTTATAGACATGTTGCAGCTGCTGGTTCTATAGATGTGCATTTGGTATTTCGTTGCATTTTAAGAACTCTAAATGAATAATACACCAGGGATCCCACCACACGCGCAACATTTATAGAGCTCAGCTTTTGTGGCTCAGATGTACAGATTTATTCTTATCCATCCATTGCCTTTGTTTTTTTGAACATTGTTAATGTACTTGAAATGTATGATTAGTATTTAGGGCGATATCTTAGTAATTACAGCTGGTTCCAACAACGGAAATTGCGTGGGACCCACTCTCATAAGACAACAATAATAAAGATTGCATTTCATCCCAAATCGATTGGCCCTGGTAATAATGGGAGATAACTTATTCAAGACAATCAGTCTTTGGAATGGAAGTTCTTGATATCAACAGATCGAACAGTCATAATTTAAATAAAATTGTTCATTTACCTTCTGAATATTTTGACACTGAGTTTCATGGAACCACTTCCACCCAATAAGACATTTGAGAGTGAACTATACTACTTACATACATACATAAATATGTGCTTTATACGGAAAAATTAAGATTCAAATATATATGTGTGTGTGTGTGTGTGTGTGCGTGCGTGTGTGCGTGCGTGATAAGGTCCACTTTTTTACAGAAGGTCATCGCTCCAACGTTGAGCTGAGTGGCAATAAGGAAAGAGGGCACGAAGAATATGATACTCAAAGGACAGATTGAAGGTAAGAGAGCTACAAGAAAGTAACACACAACCTACCTGGAGAACTTTAGCAAATGGATGACGGGCTAGGATTTCAGACAGAGATCGGAAAAATAAAACATATTAAAAGTTACAAAGGACACGAAATTGTGGAGAACCATGATCGCCAACGTCCAAAAGGGACACGACACAAAGAAGAAGAAGAAGAAGAAGAAGAAGAAGAAGAAGAAGAAGAAGTAGTTACGTCCGTCGGAAAGAAACTGTAGCGTGGATAATATATTCTCCCACGAGACAGTCCATATATAGAAGCAATAATCCATTTATAGTCTAATCTGACTCTTGCAAATATAAATCATGGCAGAAAGAGTCAAGTACTTCCTGGAATGACAGAATTTAACCGACCATTTTTCCAGCTTCTTTAGCAAGGGGTTGTATACATGGGTTCTGCTTGAGGTCAGGAATGAACCTGACACCCAGTATACATTCAAAGCATAGACCCTTGCATTGATTTTGAAGATTAGCGAAAGCAAACCATTCAGAATTCTCTTGTGATTTTACTAAACTCAACAGTGAAAGGCCAGCTTTTCTTCTTCGCTAAACAAGAAAGTAACTTCTGGAAAGGCAATACATTCTATAAGACCAGAACAATTACCGCGAAAAAAGAATTATGCGGATATCATTACAAAATTCTAAATCAAAAGGAATGATAATGGTAACATTGAAAATAACCATACATTAAACTTTCGATATACATTGACAGAACAATTAATGTTACGATTGAAATTTATAATCTTTTTTCTTAAAACTATCTTGAAAGCACAGTGGAGTAATGGATAGCGGCTCGGATTAAGAAATCGGAGAGCCGAGTTCGAATTCCAGTTGAATCCATTACATTCACTTACGCGCTACTAACCAATGAATCCTCTTCTTCTAAGCTATAGGTAAATAGCAGGACAACTGGGTTCTATAGGATTGGAAATTTGTCTACCACAGAAAGAAATGGCAACTTGCTGTGCGAAAAGATGCATGATGGCCTAAATATCAGTATCACGCAAATAACTGACTGGCTGATTTTTGTAGAATTTAGACTTCACATGTCCACTAAATATTATAACTCTTTCTTTACGAATCTTTTGTTTAATTTGGGATATGTGTGTAGTGTAACGAATAGCGGCTAGGAATTCACGAACCAGCCGATTAAAAAAAAACATACTTGCATATAAAAACACCTTTGAAGCGTTTGTTCAGGAATTGGTGAAATAGTAATTGGGATTTCAATCTCAATGCAAATGGAAACGGGAGAGCAATAACTGAATAGTACGAAATAAAAAAATAAGAACTAAACCAGAAGAGCAACTGAACAAGAACAGTCTATCCCCGTAGATTAAATAAAGGGTTTAGTTCAGATTTTTCTGGAGGATACCCAGATCGATATACACCTGAAGAAAGCCGGAGGGCACAACGACCGAAACGTTGTGATAACAATAACAAAGATGAGGACAATAGTCCGAATATCAATCGCGTATATATCGAGTTTAAAATTTCGAAAAAAAACCTGTTCTAAAAAAAACGGCGGTAGCTACGGAGATGAAAACATGGTGGAGAAAAACAAAAAGTCAAAACATGTTGTTAAACAATACAGTGTCATTGAAATAGACGGGTAGACATGCAGTTCAGTACAACTTTGTATGCTTCTTTAACATCATTGGGTAACACACTATCTTCTTCTTACCAAAACCTACGTCAATTTTTACAGTTGCTGCGAAGCAGAACTTTCTACAAAAGTAAACAACACGAACGTTATTATATAGAAACTTAATAACGGTGTGCTTACGGCGTCCTACGGGGAAATGGCCACTGTGATCAATAAAAACATAACGCAACTGAGATGTACAGGGTAAGAAAACATAATTTTATATATTGCCAAGGAGTAATGTGGTCATGTCCAAAGTCACGCAAGCCATAATTGCGAAAAAGAGCTGTTAGCTGAAACGAAATGTCTGGATTGGGGGCTACCGACTTATAAGACATCTCTATTTCCGAGTCAATCTAGTTCCACACAAAAGAACGCCGAGCTCCATTCAATATACATCAACTTCTAATTATCGAACAGTCATTCACAAAAAAATCTATCATCAGTAATTGCCGAAAAAAAAACTACTGATAATTTAATTTTTTTTTCTATCAAGGGCAGTTGACGTGGCATCTTCGCACGATGGCCCATTTCGTCACTTTCAAGAATTATTTACGGCTAAATAAACATAGCATTCTAAAAAGTGTGGCTGGCAGCTGACAAGGCTTTCAAAGATAAAATAGGATCCTAAACATGACGGGTTTCATGTGCAGGTGGAGTAATCGTTAGCGGGTCGGAGCAAGAAATCGACAAGCAGAGTTCGAATTCTGAATTAGTTCGTTACATGCACGAATGTCCTTGGGAATGGTAGAAAATTATCTCTTTTCTTCATCCCCAGCTACGGGTTAAATAGCAAAGAAAATTAGCCTCTCTAGTTGTGGTTGGAAACTAGTCTGAGAGAAAAAAAAACATGTCTGAATTCAAAACTAATAAAAAAAAAAGATTATGGACTTCACAGTTAACTGTAGTATGAGATTGAGGGTTCGATTTTGGTTTCTGTAGTAGATGACAGTAGGCAGGTAGGTAGGTAGGTAAAAATGTGCAACTGCGTTTTAAGAGTACACGAAAACTCTAACAGCAAATGTGTTATTAACCAAGTTTAGTCTAACACAAGGCTATAATTTTAGGGCGCGGATCGAAGTTGATGAAATAGAAGTGGTATGTGTAACTACTTAATGATCTATTTCTCCACGGTTTAACTATCATCGTAAACATAAACACAGGGAAGAGGTTAAATCTGAATTACTGTGATGATGATACCATTATTTACACTATTTACATTCAAACCTTTGTCCTCATCTTTGTTGCTGTGATCACAACATTTCGACCATTGTATTCACTGGCCTTCATCAGGTGCATAGTGATCTGGGTAGCCTACGGGTTTCTCCTAGTAATCCTTTATTTAATCTCCCGTGGGTAGGCAGTTCTGCTTCCACTGCTCATGTCTAGGGATATCTCGTCTAGTTTTTATTTTATTTTTTTAGTAATGCTGAGTCATTGCTGGTTCTGCTTCACCTAATTCCAAATACACACTGCCCGGCTTAGTGTTTGAACTCATAATTATAAAGTCACCAAATTCAAAAAACAACGATTTAATCCACTAGGATTTTTCAGGAAAACGTTATCCAATATAAACGCCCGTATTCTCAAGAAGAAAACCTTAGCAGCAGCTGCATGCTTGCATCGGTTACATCTCGTTAAAGTTGGCTATCATTTATGTGATGAGGAACTTTAACGGGTCCTTTTTATTTTGGCATGGTGAGCTGGTTGGCAGGTTGGTGTCTGTCTGTCTGCTGTCTGTCTCTCTCTGTCTCTGTCTCTGTTTGTCTATCTGTCTGTCTGTTTCTCCCACTCTCTCTCTCTCTCTCTCTCTCTCTCTCTCTCTCTTTCCCAGTTCCAGGGTGTCACAACTTGGTAAGGTGGTGGTCTGTAATAACGACGACAACGCAATTTAGTCTGGTGATTTCTATCTGCAGAAGCGATCCTCCTGCTTTTTATTCACACATAAACAATATGGCCGACACCGCACTTCCGTGTCTGAACAATGGCTGAAGCAGCGCTTCCTTATCCTTAGTTCCCAGTTACGACACGGGGAATTCAAGTCATTCATGTTGAGGTCAAAATGATCGTGATGCTCTTCAGACAGCCTCTCCTGTAGGTTACTTAAGTCATTTTCGTGGGGATAGAGTCCTGCTGAAACGTTTATGCTCATACGGGATCAATCTCTCTGACAGGGCTTCGACAATTTTTAGCATTTCAATGTAGGCTATCGCATTAGGCTTGAGGCCCTGTAGAATGAAAGAGGACTGCGTAACAGGGTTCCTATTGCTCACAATACCTAGGGCCATCGGGAAATTAGTGCGCGTTACAGTGGCGTCCACTTATCCTTCTGTTTGCATTCTGATCCTGGTTAAAGTTCTTGTCATCGAAGAACTGGGGCATACCAGCTTTTATCTTGTTAATGAACCGATTCGTTTACATTACACGATTGTACCAGGTTATGTTGAGCCTTAGCTGCCCTCTCCTCATCGCGTCGGACTTTTACTTAATGTTCAACTGATTCACATCCCTGATAGTGATCCCCGCTACGTGATGACTCACATCGACATGCTAGGTTTAAGTCTGACGATATTCTAAACCTGCTGGAAACTCGACTTTCATTATGACGTTTCCAAGGCTATTACAATGGTCTTGTACCCCAATCTTTGATACGCTCCCTCCCGAATCTATAATATGCTCCCCACTACATTTCAATTTTCATAAGGTAGTAATCATATAGAATATAAATTTTATTGTAATATTATTATGTACAATAATGCATCATATGCAATATAGGTGGACAATTTAATTAGAAAAATTGAAAATAAATACAATGTATCGAAATAAAAATTAGAAACATTTCATAATATATTTTTCCAGCTTAAATAAATCAACAATGTTCTGCGGCAATTTTTAGATTTTTCTTTTTAAATTGTTGAATAATTTTAATACATTCAACATTATGGATTAAAAACCAGTGAATTTTATATAATGTTTTAGCAAACGCAAAATAGTTTCACACATTTGGACGAAGAAAAATTAATGATGACGAAATCCCAGAAAATTTTTCATTCTTTAATAGTCAGTTGCATTTAGTTTAATTTGTAACGTATATAAATGTAAGTAGAAAAAATAAATGTTGGAAAGATATTGAGAGTCACAAACTTCCAATTTGCTTGACCTCCTTGGTTGGCAAGTGTCGGGGTTAGTACACACCTGCAACGCGTGGCCATATTTTCACCTTGTCAAGGATGACACGTCCCTGTTAGGCTACACCAAATTGTTTCTGACCTGGCTAATTTCAAGAAATTGGTTATCTCTGCATGATTTGCGATTCGTTCTATGAACACGATGGATCTTTTCATTTCCTTTGGTCAGCATGGAAACTCACAGATTGTTGGCCAGGATGTGTGTAAAAACGAAATATAGCGTTAAAATTGTGCCGCATGCTGTGTAACATTATGCTTGTTCGTTTTCTTTTGATGTATCGCTAAATGAATATTCTCAGATACCTAGTGCTATGTTTAAATCTGATGATGTCCCTATACGGACAAGTTTGATAAAGACCTCCAAATTGATTCTTTTTCTTGAAACATTGTGCTCAGCTTTTAATTTTATGTTTTTCTTTCCTGAGAATGAAATTCTCAGCTCCTGATACTCTTGATACAAATAGCCGAAAGCACTGCACTCAAAAACTTTTAGGAATCTGGTTGTACAATTAATATAGACTCGGGATGAGAAATCGTAGTCCGTTACATTCATTTAAGTGCAAATAAGCTTGCAAAAGTTACGAATCTATCACCTTCTTCAGTTTGGGGTTAAATAGTACAAATATATTTGGAAAAATCATTGTAATCTACAAAAAAAAAGTTATTGCAATATTCCCTCGCCAAAAATGAATTATTCTTTAAATCCAAAATATTTTCCGTCTTTAAACAGCCCATTGAATGCGTAACTAAACCGTAAAAAACAAATCAATCCATACTTGAACTGATGGTTAAACCATTTTTGTCAAATTTTTAATCCTTGAAGACTTTAATCAAGCATGTATTAATGAAGGATTTATGCTGAAGTAGAAAATATTATTTTCAAATATCTCATACTTCTACATGTCGCAAACTTAGTTAGCACGACCGTTACGCTCTGCCAATATGTCATAAATAATGCCCTATTCCGTTTTAATAACGTGGAAAGACGGAAACATATCAGAGACCTTAGTTTCAGTGAGGAAAAAGAAAGAAAGAAAGAAAGAAAGAAAGAAAGAAAAATTGATTGTTTCCTTATCTACGGCTTAACAACCTTTTGCAGGAACATACAGCTTGTCTCAAAAAATGTACTCACACTTTAACTGTCTCTAACATGCTTTTTTTTGCTTTTTATGCAGGTGTAATTAATTAATCACAGCATTGCAGGTAAACAGTTTAGTTTGGAAGAGAGGAATTTTGTCCTGAAATGTTACTGGAAGACCGAAAACGCCATTGAAGTGCAAAGACGATTCAGAAGGAAATTCGCAAAACCGCCACCAACGCACCGGACCATTGCTCGCATCAGACACGAATTTGAAGCAGATGGAAGCATGGAAGCGTCCAGAACGTCAACAAGAAACGTTCTAGACGACTACGGACATCCACAAGCCTTGGAAAAGAAGAGCAGGTGCAGGAAATACTCCTTCGATCACCACAGAAATTAATTCGACAAACTGGTCGGGAAACCCACATCTCAAAAGATAGCGTCTATCGCATCATGAAACGTCTGCACTGGAAATGCTATATTCCAACACTAATCCATGCTCTCAATGAAGACGATCCTGACCGGAGAGTTCAATTCTGTGAATGGTACCTGGTAAAATGTGCAGAAGATGCAGGGTTTCCACACAAAATTGTGTGGAGCGATGAGGCAACCTTTAAATTAAATGGCTCCATTAATCGCCATAATTGCACGTACTGGGGTCCTATAAATCCTCATGCAACACTTGAACACCATGTAAACTTACCAGGCGTAACAGTGTGGCGTGGGATATCCGCATTGGGCATCATAGGACCGTTTTTTTTAACGGGACTGTCACTGGGGAGAGTTACTTCAACTTGCTTCAGGAGTTTGTCGGTCCACAATTTTCAGAGATGTTTGGTGATGACGGCAAGATTTACTTTCAGCAAGATGGAGCACCTCCTCACTACCATCGCGATATACGACCTCACCTCGATGCAGCTTTTCCAGACACATGGATTGGACGAAGGGGTGCCATTGAATACCCTGCGCGTTCCCCAGACCTCACACCCATGGACTTCATTTTTGTGGGGATATCTCAAAGACAATGTTTATCGCACCAAACCAAAAGCAATTGATGCATTGAAATTGGAAATTGAAAGACAATGTCGCGATATTCCTAATGACCTGTTTCGTGTCGTTTGCAAATTCCTTGGTGAGCGTTATCAGCGTTGTCTGGACAATAATGGTCATCAAGTTGAACATTTGCGAATATGATTCTTCAATTACATTTTTCTTCTGTATTCGAAGCTATTCCATTTTACTCTATGTTCATAAATAAAGGTTTTCTCGTCATTCAAAGTGTGAGTACATTTTTTGAGACACCCTGTATTTTTCAGCTTTAAGATATTTTTTCTTAGATAATAATGGCTTAGTGAGATAACTCTTATTAATTAATCTACAGCTAGGGAGAAAAAATTTCGCGTAAGTGAATATAACCAACTTAACTAGAATTGGAACTTAGCCCTCCGATTAACAATTCCGAGCCATTATCCATTACACAACTCACAAATACAAGCTTACAGAACCTGATATTCCTAAGCGGTCACTTATCTAGGTGCTGACCAGGCACGACGTTGTTTAATTTCGGTGATCGCACACGAACCGATGTTTTAACTTGATGTGGCTGCAAGCAAAGAAAGAAAGAAACAAAGAAACAAAGAAAGAAAGAAACAAACAAACAAACAAACAAAAAAACAACACCTCAAGAAGCAAGAAGGATTTAGTTTTGATCACGTGTAAAGACAGGAAAGACAATAGCAGAGAGATCACTTAGTTTCAGTGATAAAATGAAAGAAAAGAAAGAAGATGGAAGTATTTAAAGACCCCTGCCAATACCTCAAAAATAATAAACGATTTAGTTTTGATCTCGTGTAAAGACGGGAAAGGCAATAGCAGAGAGATCACTTAGTTTCAGTGATAAAATGAAAGAAAAAAGAGAGGAAAGTAGAAGTGTTTAATATCTGACACCTCAAAAATAATGAGCGATTTAGTTTTCATCTCCTTTAAAAACGGGAAAAACAATATCAGCGACACTACTTGGTTTCAGTGATAAAAGAGTAGAAGATAGAAGCGTTTGTCGTCTGTTTTAGTGAAATGGAAAAAGTTGTCAATATTGATTGTTATTACAATATTTTGCTAAAGTTGTTAATCTCAAATATTTAACACGGATATTGTATTGTCGTAGAACTTGCTCGGAACTTATTCAGTCATTGCCATAAGAATTAAGATTCATCAGAAAATTCAAATAGGAAAACCGGGTTTTTCTAGTAAACATTGTTCCAAAGATCGATTATAGTTATTGCGGATGTCTTCTTAAAAATCGATCTGTTGAATATATTGATAATTTGAAGAAATTCCAGTAATTATTAGATTTCAATAAAAATCTCCATATTTATTTTATCAGCGATACAATTTAATTATTAAAACTTTCGATTGGAATTACATTTTATGAAATATCATTTGATTTAACGTAAAACTGCCCTTAGATTAATTTTAGCGTTTCCTCAATTAATTAGCTGTGAACCTGAAACCTTGTAAACACATTTTCAAGATTGAAACTTTCTATTTATTTTCCTTGCGATAATCATCGAAATATAGTAAAAAAAAAAACATTTTAAATTGAAAATTTAAAATAAAATATCGCTATGCCTCGTATGGGTTTAGTTATGTTTAAATTGTAGTTGCTGTAGAACATTCTATATCAGATATTTATACAAAGTCCATGATTTCGCAATGAAATATTTATAAATAGATATTGGTAAATTTACCCGGATATACTCATATGATAAATATACCTTCTGAATCTCAGCTTGTAATATTAATCCTTATTTTTAAAAATATTGATAACTACATTTATTAATTCCCCTTTCTGTCTCTATATAAATAAGATATTATGATTGCTTGAACTGTTATCCTCATCTTCATTGCCATATTCACAAAGTTTCGGCCTTCCCTCATTTTCATATTCACAAAGTTTCGGCCTTCTTCAGGTGACTGGAATTTCGAACCGAACTCTTTATTTCGTCCACCGGAGTAGATTGTTTAGTTCCACGTGCCATTCCTCTCCCGGATGACTTATTTATTTCCCTTTAGCTCTATTTTTCCAAGTTTTGGTTCCCCACTGTGGCCTGGTATTGAACTCGCAACCCTTTGCAGGGGGGGGGTAATCACTGGATCTAACTAACAGCTTTATCCACTGAGCCATGTGTCCCTGAGTATATCTGTATATGAATTTTTGTGAATTATAAATCTAACGTTTCACCAAATTTTTTTTACCAGTGCTCATATTGCGATTTTTTCTGTTGGTATTATTTCATATAGAGGTAAAAAAAAAAAAAAAGAGATCAAGAAGACAAGCGTATCCGTCAGGCGTGGGGAAGTCAGCCACTTGCGCTAGAGATTGAGTGGTTGAGAAGTTCAGTGTTCGGATGCCAGCGAGGTCAGTGAAAGAGTGTTTAAGCCACCTGGTATGGTGGGCATTAAAGTCACGAAACACGAATAGGTTTGCAAACGGGTGTGGGGAGATGGCCTTGTCTTTATTATCGGAAATACTCTCTAGCACGCAACAGTCTTAAGAGGAAGAGGAACGGTAGAGAAAGAAGAGATAGTTGACTAAGTTAAGAAGATGGAGACACATATGAATGGTCTTCAAACTCAAGTGAGAGTCCCCTAGCCAACGGGAGATGTTCGAGGGCATAAACTTCCAGACAATGCATGTTCACTTTAGAGACCTTTTTAAAGAGAGGAAAGTAGCCAGGAATCGAGAAATCAGAGGAGGCGATTGAAGTGTTAAGATTAGTTTAACAGAGAGCTTGTATGTCCGAAGACTTTTTTGAAGAGGAACGATTCCACGTTGGAGAAGTTGGTACGAATACCACGAATGTTGGAGAAGGAAAGGTTAAGGGGTTTAGGCGTTTCCGTTTCTTTGGTTGTTTATAGTCATGATATGTTATATTGGTAAGGAAAGGCCTAGGGTATTAGTAGCGGTCGATCAACTAATGTCACATGTGCAGGAAGGGAATTATCGCAGTCTGTAACATAGTGTAAGAATTACGCTTCTTTGAAGTAATGTCCATCGCAGACAATGGCCGTAGGACAACTAATCGACAGTCGGGACAATAGTGTGTGGGCGGGATAAAAACCCGATGCAATCAATGATGACACAATACTTTTTCAAAGCCAAACAAATTTCATCACACACCCCGGAAATAGATTCATATTACTGCACGTCGGTGTAAATGACCTAATATGAAGAAAAAATAGAAATCGATTACACCCTGTCACTCTAAAACTGGTCGTAGGGTGAAATAAATGAAATGAAAGCGATTGCTTCAATTAATTTTCACAAGGGTGCAAGCTGAGTATTTCCACTACGTCTTCTAAACAATTATGTCCGTCCAATGTAGCTCTAAATTTATCACTAAACATTACTATCGTGCAATTAGTTTTCATGTGCTGCTTTGACTTGTAACATGATTCTCTTTGTAATATTTACTTAAAGATGATAATTTTGGCTGTTTTATGTATATAGCTTCAAGAATTTTTAGTTTTTGTTTATCGTTTTCATGTTTAAGTATAGTTGTGTTTTCAACGAGGATTTTCCGGAATTTTGTATGCGGCCAATGCCTAAAAATGTTAGAATTATCATTCAAATGTAGAGTCAAGCGTTGTGAAAGTGAGTTTGTGGTGTGACCAACATAAATATTATTTAATCCAGTGGAGATACAATCTCCCAAAGGGCACTTAAATTTATAAACTATGTTTTTTTTTTGTTTTTTTTTTTGCAAATCTTTAACGGGGGGCGGGGAATCATTGCGAATAATTGAGTTAGATATACTAGATTTAGTGTATTATATGATTAACTTAATTTTTTTGCTAGGATCTGTTGTAGATATATTAGTATTTACTAATTTTTTTAGTATATTTTCATCTTGTTTATAATTGGTATGCATTTGACTACGATATAGGAGATTAATATGATTGGGATTAGTTGTTGGGATTTTCATCTTTGATAATGGCTTATGTAAGCCGAAAGCTTAGATAGGATTAAAAATATGTATCAATATGTTGATTTTCTTTCATCTTTCAATGATAATGTTATTAAGCTTATCAGACAGTATGCAAGGAATTTACTTAAAATAGACAAAACTTGTCTATATTATTTAATGAAATATGCATCAATGAAAAAACGCTGCCTAAATACACACACACACAATATATATATATATATATATATATATATATATATATATATATATATATTATAAATTAATTGATTTAAAATATGTTTTTTTCGCTACACAGTTTCAACCATGTTTCAAAAATAGAAGCTAAAAACCCCGAATTTAATTTTGCAATTAAATTAAAAGCATTAGTTCCATTTCATCTTCAAGCGAATTTTTCAAACGAATATATATATATATAATTCGAATTCGCTCTATGCAAGGCAGACGTGAAAGAAATAGAAAGCAAACATTATTAAGGATCGAGAACAATAGAAGAGGAATCAAAAAGACAGTAGATAACGATTGATATTACAATTTAAATATTTGAAGATTAAAGTACTCTGGAAAGTATGGAGCCTGAAGAGAGTTCCATAAGCGAGAAGTGAGAGAAGAGAAAGTGTTCGTATAGAATTTACAGTTACATCTATAGCCAGTTCAGCTGTGAATTGATGAGATATCGACGCCAATTTAGTGCTGCGCATAAATCTATAAAGTCAAGGTACCATAGCGAAGAGTTCATCCGAACAACTACCATAAAAGTATTTATAGAAAAGGCACAGGGAGCAACTTTACAGCTATGGAAAAAGTGACTGAAGCCGAGACGCCAGACCAGGACTAATAATATTGCCGATTCTTCTTTGAAATTTATCAAGAATTTCTAAATATATAGCAGGAGCCCCGGATCATATATGGCAGCAATATTCTGGAGAGAAAATTTTTCTCGCGTCACACACTGAACCAAATTTCTTAAAATCACTGACCCCACGTTTTTTTTAATATTATAATAGTTAAAAGAACAATATTCGCCCAGATATATTAGATTCAAGGTATAAATTCAATTTTCATTTTTTTTTTTTTTTAATTTTATGTAATCCTCAAATAGCAACTGCGTTTTATATATATATATATATATATATATATATATATATATGATTTTGCGATATCTGTCTTTATCTCTGCGATGGGGTATTATAATTACTTACATTATTTAAATTATTCGGACTGTTATCCGCATCTTCATTGCCCTATTTACAATGTTTCGGCCGTTGTATGCTCGAGCCTTCTTCAGGTGATTGGAATTTTTCTTCAATATTTGTCTCTGAGATGATGTATTATGATTATTTACATTATTTACATTATTATTCGGACCGTTATCCTCATCTTCATTGTTATATTCACAACGCCTCGTTCTTCTTCAGATGATCTACCCCAGTGGACGAAATAAAGGATTCGGTTCGAAATTCCAATCACCTGAAGAAGGCCGGAGCTTATAGTGGCCGAAACGTTGTGAATATGGCAATGAAGATGAGGATAACAGTTCGAATAATGTAAACAATGTAAGTAACGATTTTGCGATGTACGGAAATCCATAATTAACAATTAATTAATGCTCCAGTGATGTATGGAAGCCTTTAATTTAAAACTTAGTTATACTTAATCGATGTATATTATTTTTCCTTTATGTTCCCATTCTTTTCATAACTCTCCACAGCTTCCTATCTTTTGCCGCTCTAAGTATCTTTTATTGCCTTGTCATTCCTTTTCCTTGTTGTTTTGCTATGCACTCACACAAACCCGCTAAATGTTTATTCGCTCTCTCTCTCTCTCTCTCTCTCTCTCTCTCTGCTTCTCTTGCTTCCAGTGTCTCATGTAAGCAATAAATTCTTTAGGTCTTGTTTCTTCATTAACCGTCGCAGAATTTTCAACTGTCACGTTTTTTTTTGTTTTTTATATTCCGTTTCTTTGTTGCGTATATTTACCGTAAAACTTTCTCGTTGGTTACATGTTTCGTCAATGTCATTTCTAGAATTCGCCTTTAGAACGACATCTTTATCAACTCAAGTGTCTTCTTTATATGTAAAACAAAAAAAAAGATTTGGCCAGCATTAACCGCCAAATAGTAGATCAGATGTTTGCAAACCTCAAATTACGAATTAGGTCAAAGATTTAGCGAGACTATAATTATAAGCTAAAGCCTTAAAATGGTCGTGTTTCATTTGAAAAGATATTTGAAATATCCTCATTGGCTGCTTTGCAACCAGACGACATTTGTAAAATTAGAAAGGTTTTTTAATACCTGAAGAACGGTTTTATGACTAGAAAAAAAACTACAATTTCAGAGTTTATCGACAAGGCAAATAATTGAAGATGACTATCAAGAGAAATGTAATTATGTCTTTGTTGACATTATTTTATCGATGTCACCAAGCAGCTTGTCTGAAGTAATGTAAATTATTCATCAAAGATTAACACACACACGCATATATATATATATATATATATATATATGTGTGTGTATATATGCATATATATATATATATATATATATATATATACACTACCCTCCAAAAGCTTCATATCACTTACAAAATTATGTGTTTCTGTTGTGGTAGGATCCACCTAATTTGCATAGTGGAGTACCGACCATATAAATATGGTTGGTACCGGGAAGATAGGGAGGAATCAAGAGATTCAACCAGAGACTCTGCCCGACTGCGACTCAGTCAACACATTCTCCAGGAACGGTCTTACCAGGAATATACAAAAGACTATATGTAAATATTGTGTACACTTTCTTGTTTCAATACATTTTGTTCTAAGTACATTTTGTGTTGCATTATTATTCCATGCATTAGTCAAGTTTCAACAGTTTCAAAGTCGAATTTTATGTTCAATTTTATAAATATAGATAGTTATTGGATAAAATTACATGAAATAACACATTGCAAAAGGTTTGAGTACATTTGATATGAAATAACATTTTTATTGCAGGACCGCGTGTAACCAGTAATCCGAGTGCGAGAAGGTTAACTCTAAATTACTTTAGAGCCCTCTAGTTTCCAACAACGGAGTTCCAGAGTCCCTATTAGCACTGCTTATGTGTTGTTAGATGAGAAAACATTACTAGATATATGTTTCATGAATTAGTTTTAGTTGTTACACATTCAATTATTAAAAATATTAATAATAATTTTAATTTTGCTGATTCAATCTTAATATCGGAAAGAAATGTAATTTATTATCTGAGAAGAGGAAAAGCATCGACATATTACGTTTTTGAAGGCTATATTTTCCGAGATATAGCCAAAACAGTTTAAAGTTTCATACACCGCAGTTCGCTCCGCTATTATGACAAATGGGGAAACAGGTAAAAGTAACGTCCGAAAACGGTCAAATCGGTCAAAATCCACTTCGAAATCACAAGATAAGTTCGTCAGAATCATCAATCTTCGAAACAGGAATCTGACAGTCACACAAATTGCTAAGTAAGTGAAGTCAGCGTAGCTAATGTGTCTGCATCAACACTTAGGAGAAAACTCACTGCAGTGAGTCTAAATGGCTATTGTGCTACAAGGAAACCACTGCTTAGACAAGCGCATAAACATAAGCGACATATAAGGGCGAAAAAAACATCAAAACTGTCAGCATATTATGTATTTCATTTCGTATGCGTTGTTTGTTTATGGTTTTGTAGACTACACAATATAGTACGATTTGTTGGCCACCGTCTGTGGGAAAAAAAGAGCACCATGACGCAATTCACTCCGCACCATGTTATACAAGCAGAAGAACCCAGTCATGGCTGTCAGAGAATTTCTGCGACCACATCACCCCTTATGGCCACCTAACTCCCCAGACTGTAACCCGCTTGATATTTATTATGTGTGACGTGCAGTTGTGCGATAGACTAACAAAACTCCTTGTAACACCAAAGAATACGTGAAGGCAAGGGATTATGGCAACATTCACAAACTTAATGAGGACAGGCCAGAAAAGTTTTAGGAGATTTCGAAGTCGTCTGGAGGCCGTGGCTGAAGCCAATGACAATTTTATTGAATAATTTATTTTTCCTTTAGTATTTCAAGATATTTTTGTGTAATTTTGGTAAATATATCTGTTAAAATGAGATGTCAGTGTTATTTTCAATTTTGTGTAATTTGGATGAAAATTTATCCTTCACGACTCCGCTCTCTCTTTCTCTGTCTTTCTCTTTCTCTCTCTCTCTCTCTGTCGCTCTCTCTCTCTCTCTCTCTCTCTCTCTCTCTGTATATATATATATATATATATATTATAAATTAATTGATTTAAAATATGGTTTTTCCGCTACACAGTTCTAACTATGTTTCAAAAAATGGAAGGTCCAAATTTAATTTACATTGAGCACTATTTTGTAAAAATAAAAATATCTATAAGAACAACGGATTATATATCTTACTGTTCTTTCTTTTTTTTTATATATACATATATATATATATATATATATATATATATATATATATATATATATATATATGTGTGTGTGTGTGTGTGTGTGTGTGTGTGTGTGTTTATATATTCTTTTTACATATACTCGGTATGCCTTTACTATCTTTGAGATTTATATATACGAATTCAGCCGACATCAATGGTAAATCTTCCAAAAAATATACTAAAAGAGGAATTTGCCGCAAGCTATCAAGTAAGCTCAATCCATGCCAATAAAATTATCTGTTCGCATTGTATGATTTATACTTGCGCTAGCCTCAGTGTCTCTACATTAGTTGCTTTGTTTTATCAAATATCAGCCTGGCGTCCAGTTCCTTTGCACTTTGTGATGTGTACGTCGTTTGATTTTATACGAAATTTCAAATGGTACTTTTTTTATATATATAAAATTCTTTCTCTATTAAATATTTTATTTATCCTTTAAATTAATCAGTTTTTGATCGATTTTTATAATCAAGCTGCTTTCATTTATTTTCTCATATTTTTGCTTACAAATGTTTGAATACAAATCATTAGAGTTGTTATATTAGCGCAAAAATGGTAGAAGTTACTCGTATTAAAGTTTTAGATTTAATTTCACTTGTGTCAGTATTCACAATCATGTATCTACGGTGAGGTTTCTGGAATCGGTACCACGCTTGTGTTACATACAGACCTAAATTATACACGCAAATACAGACACACACGCATATATATATATATATATATATATATATATATATATATATATATATATATATATATATATACTCAGCACATAAAGATTGCAGTAGGAATGAAACTCAGGTTATCGGCAAGGGATAATATCTATATTTATCAATATATGCTCAATAGCTCTGTTGTATTATATCAACACAAATATATGTATTCCTGTCACTTTAGAAATATATATATAAAATCTACACATTCAGTTATTTAATGGATAATGGCTCGGAATTGGAAATAAGAGAGCCAAGTTGTAATTATAATCCGATTCGTTATATTCACTTACTCTTGCGAAAGGTATGAATCCACCACTTCTCCCCCCCTCAGCTCTGGGTTAATTATCAGTCATTATCTCCTGAAAGTTCTTACACTCTAAAATATGTTCTGGCTTTAAATATTTTGCAAAACCTTAATAAGCAAATATTTCAATCATTGAATTCGAAACTGCATATTGACTATCACTTTATATATATATATATATATATATATATATATATATATATATAGCCACACTACGACCACGTTGTCAAGGCAGCTGAATTTTCATTTGAATGATGTATCCAACAATCATTAGGCAGAACATCAATATATATATATATATATATATATATATATATATATATATATATATAGAGAGAGAGAGAGAGAGAGAGAGAAATTGTAAGAATGTTTTGGCGATAATAATGACTTACTGATATAAGTCCTACTAATTAACACATAGCTGGCGGAGAAGACATAGATTCTACCTTTCCAGGTGGTATTTGCTCGGAAGTTAATTTAACGAACAAATTTGAAATTGGAACTCGGTTCTCCAATTTCCAATTTCGAGCCGTTATCCATTGCACCACCGCACATCTAAGCTTACAGCATCAGGCTTGACGTTGCTTAACTTCGGAGATCGTACAAGACCTAGTGTTTCAATATGATATAGCCGTGAACCCACAACACAGCAGAAGCACATGAATAACTTAATTATATCAATCTCTCGTTTTCTCTCTCTCTCTCTCTCACAGTATATATATATATATATATATATATATATATATATATAGAGAGAGAGAGAGAGAGAGAGCTTTATATATATATTTATATATATATATAAATATAGATAACTAGACCAAACTTTCCCTGACGATCCGTTTAGGTGAAACCTAGGTAGGTTTGTCTGGCTCACTAGGTGTATCTATTTATATATATATATAGCTTTTATTTTTATTCTTACTATATATATATATATATATATATATATATATATATATATATATATATATAGTAAGAATAAAAATAAAGCTTAAAAAAAGCTAAAAGCTTAAAATATAGAATAAACTGAGTACTTAACTGAGATCCTTATGATTACCATTGCATGAAATTCTGAGTAGCGGACTTGGTATTATATATATATATATATATATATATATATATATATATATATATATATATATATATATTCTGTTTATAGATTATTTTATAAATAAAAATTTATTTAATTAAATGTTCTGTTTTTAATTAAACAGTATTAATTACATTTACCAACCTGAATTTTCGAGAAGATTCAGGCCGGTAAATGTAATTAATACTGTTTAATAAAATGTAATTAATACTGCTTAATTAAAAAAAAAAACAGATAATTTACTTTAATAAACTGTATCTATAAAAGTAGCGGATGAACAGAAAATATATTAAATAATTGTCGGACTTAATCCATTTCATAGTATATATATATATATATATATATATATATATATATATATATATATATATATATATCACTGAATACTGAGATCAACACCGAATGGTGACAATCTGTTCCATACCTCAACGCAATCTTCAGGCCATGTTTGTTTTATTTTGACTCGACTACTTGTATACGTTGGTCAGTTGTGCATTATGGGTAGTAATATATATGGTAGTATATTCACGGTTATTGGTTGTGTGCTATTGGTTATAGTTCAAATATTCATAGTGTCTATTAAGTGGAAATAATTGTGGATCCGAATGCAATTATTTGTGAACTTTTTACGCATTATTTATTACTGATTATGAAGACGCATCTCTAAAGAAGGAAGGAACTGTTGAAGTTACAATGGGTTATTTTGTTGGCGCGAGCTTATAGGTATATATTTACTACATGAACTAAGAAGGATAATATATAAAAACGATATAGGTCTTTACAGAGATGAAAGCCTCATGAAACTTTAAAAGTCAATAAACAAACAAAACCATTAAGAATCATATGAATTTTTCAAAAAAAACACTATTCGACATAGACATAAAAACTAAGCTAAGAAAATAGATTTCATAAATGTCACATTCAATGTTAGAAAATGTACATATCAACCTAATAGAAAACACAACGACAAACAAATTTACATATACATATGTACATCTTCCAACTACCCGCCAACAATATTCAAGCATATCCCACAATAAATTACCAGCAGGTTACCTGAAAATTCTTCCAATGTAACCGTCTTCAACGAAGCCAAAAAAAAGATTATAAAATTGCTCTAAAAGACAGGGGATTTTCGGCAACACTCACATACACACCACAAAATACAAGAACGCCAACAGGAAAAGAAACACTATTCACCGTACATTAAAAAAGTAAAAACAAACGTAGGAAAATGTTCATTTAAACCCATACACAAACGCCCCATCAAGCATCCTTCACAAGATATTCAACAGAAACATAGTAAAAATCAGTTACAGTTGCATTGAAAACATAACACAAATAATAAAAAAAGTACAAAAGAAAAATAACCAAGACGGCTTCCGCACAAACCAAAACAACTTGTAACTACAGAACAAAGAGCGATTGTCCATTGAATGGCAATTGCTTGCAAAACAATATAATATACCAAGCCACTGTAAAATTAGCAGACAACGAAGAAAAATGTACATAAGAGTAACTGAAGGATCTTGAAAAAAGAGAAAACAAAAAATCAATAATAATTTTTAAAAAACTGTAAACATTCTACCGAGGAGAAAATTCCATAATCCCCTTCCCAAACAACACAAATTACTAATTAAACGATTAGATATAATCTCAAAATTCAAACACGGAAACAATTTTCTACTACGTTACTTAAAAAACGAAAAACAAAAACGAATGCCCTGTAAAATGCCACCATGGAAAATGCAAATATATACACTATATACAACGCGGATAATGTAACATACTTTATACACAGCCAATACTTTAAACTAATAAAATAAGATAACCAAACAACGAAGGAAAATTAAACAAAATAAGCAAGGACACGAAATGAATAAATGAATTATGTAAATAATAAACAAATTAACAAACTAGTATTGACCGCATAGTCACAAGTAAATATAATAATGATGATCAACAACAAAAATTTAGTAATCAATAAAAGATAATGAGTAAAAAGTTAGTAAATAACCTTATTCGGACCCACAATTATATTTACTCAATAGCCTTTAGAATAATTTCAAACATAAGCGTTTCTTGAACGATCACAAAAGTTAAGCAGGATAATAAAAGAGACATTACTACCATAATGCACCAATAATAAGCATATATAAATAGTCGAGGCAAAACATGACACACATGAAGTTGAATTTCAAGCTGATTCTGTTTGTTCACTTTCGCAGTATTGCCTATGGGAAAGGCACACATCAACTTTCTCCAGCTGTGGGTTAAAAATAGTGCATTGTGTTTGTGCATCTGTGTGTCTCCATAGATAGATAGATAGATAGATAGATACGAGTGATATACGGTTATCATGTTCAATCTCCGATCGATTCTGCATGTTCACTTTCGTACTATTGCCCATGGGAAAACATACATCAATTTCCTCCTGTTGTGGGTTAAAACAGCACAGATAGTGTGTGTGTGTGTGTGTGTGTGTGTGTGTGTGTGTGTGTGTGTGTGTGTGTGTGTGTGTGAAATAAATAGGTTAACTCACCAAGTTATCATTATAACTGCATTCCTGTTAATGCAAATTGATTTGAATTATTATTAAAATTATTTATCTTCTAATATCTTTTATCGTATCAAAGTGAAATACTTTCTTCATCTTCTGTAAAACAAAAAAAACAAAAGAAAATGTACGAAAATTATCACTTATTGCTTGTCTGAGAAGAAGAAGAAGAAGAAGAAGAAGACGAAGAATATGAAGAAGAAGAAGAAGAAGAAGAAGAAGAATATGAAGAAGAAGAATATGAAGAAGAAGAATATGAAGAAGAAGAATATGAAGAAAGAGATTCATTATGTTTACCATAACATATAAATGTTCCTTATTTGTGGCGAATAAAGAGATTTTTGTGCATTCCTTGTTACATTTACATTTATGAAAATAAATCAATAATTCTTGTTTGCGTATGTGTGTGCTTGTTTGCGTATGTGTGTGTGTGTGTGTGTGTGTGACTGAGTGAATGAGTGAGTGTATAAACTATTATAGACATAATTCTCTGCACGCTAAGCAACGGTCATATTGTAAACTGTGCAAATGACAAAGAAATATAAAGATCAAGAACGAAGTTTAATAAAAAAAAACTAATTGCAGTTTCGATCGCATGGAATTCATAAACGTTTACAAATCTAAACGCGCCTATCAATGGTGAAATATACTTTTCAGAAACTAATAAAAGTATTGAAGAATTAAAAAATGCCTTTAGAAACAAAAAAAGAAGAGAATTGGAATGCTATTTAATATCTACTCATGTTTATGACAGGTAATACTTTTGAGTTTCATTACAAATGAAGAAAATATTTGTAGTGACCAAGATGTGCTTCTACTGATCAATGTTGTGACTACGACTTATAAATATAAGAAAAATATAAGTAGAATTTCAAAAGAATGAATTAGTTTCGTACGTCATAAAAATAGAAGCCAATGAAATGCTTTTGTTGTTGTAGTTGGTGTTGTTAAACTCACAGCCCCACTATGCTAGATATTGTGGCTGCTTCTTTCTGTGGTAAATTGGTTTTTAGAGGGGAATTACTAGTCTGGGGCCAATCAGTTTTAAATTAAGAGTTGTCCTTTCCCTAGACTACGTACGAACACATCTGCACTGGTAGCTAGGTTAAAAAAGAGATTGCTTCATACCAAAGTGATGCCTATAAAGACCTGGTGGGTGTGCGACTGAGGGCGAACATGTAGAGACCTAAATTAATATTTTGTCTTTTTAAAAATAAATATTTTCTTTGCCCTTGTATTAACTTAAGTTTATTATTTGAAACACTGATGTAAGTAGAAGATTCATCTATTTTACTTTCTTTGAAATTTGCACTATTTTAACTTTAAAAACATTTTTTTTAGAAAAAAGAACTTGTCACTAAATATTTTATCACAAAGTTATTTTTTCTTTATGATATTGTTCTTCGTAACAATGAAGATATTGATTATAAAATGTTATTTTTCTGAATAATTTGTTTTTCTTTCTAACAAGTACTTTTTTAAGTATGTGTAATTTTAATTTTACCGTCTTTTATAAATACGAGAAAAATTTTTCGCACTGCTAAACTAATGAAAAATGATATTTAATAATTTTAGCGCTGAAAGTTTATGTATAATTAAATTAAATATATTTAATATTTTGCAAATTTTTAAAATATATTGCAAAAATGTAAATGGTGAAACAGTACATTTCTGTGGTGTAATTGAATTATTTTAAAATATGAAATTCACTAAAAATATCATTATTCAGAATTGTGCAACATAAATATAATAATTTTCACTAAACTACATCAGCGTCCTGGGTAAGACGGCAAACTGCACACGACAGCAAGGCCTTTGATCAGGAGGTTTTTAGGAGCGTGAAACCACTTCTTAATTGCTGGTGTTCCCAGGTCCATCCTAACCCGGGGTGGTAACAACTGTTAGGGTCCCAACTATGGGCAAATAGTTAACCCCCAAGAGGGGTCAAACACTAGGAAAGTGCCAAAATAGTTTTTAAGACCAACAATACTTTTGGGGGAAAATTACCAGCAGTACATTTTTGAAAAAGAATACTAACAGCAATAAAAATCTTGTCGGCATTAAATAACCTATTAAGGTTGGTATGCCGTAAAACAAAACAAACCAGACTAAACCAAACTAAAATAGTAAACAAAATTTTAGGAATAATTTTGGTCTTTCTAAAAGTCTTCTTAAATAGACAAAACCTGTAACTTTTTTAATAGAGTTGTTCAACAGACTGGGACAGGAAATAAACTTTTCTTTTTTCAAAAATTTTCCATATTACTATAGATTCCATACGACAGCTTGGGAATATTCTTTAAAAACATTTCATTAATCTGTGTATATTTTATAGCTGTATGAAATGTTATTAAAATATTTCATTTTGTTAAGTTTTAGATAAGTGTTATGGGAACTTACCTATAACGATAATGGACTCTTCCTGACACTATAAATACTGCGCCTCTCAAGAGGTATAATGAATGAATGGTGTAACGAGCACCAGTTCATGACTGTTGAACTCTCTGCTTTGGCAGAGAGGAACCCGGACGAAGCTTTGCCGAATGGTAAGGTTTCGTCCGGGGAGGTAGACAGGCCCTGAACCCGTCTAGGCGGGTTCAAAGGGTATATTTTTGGCCGAGCCTACGGGCTCGGAGAAACCCACTTTAATCTCGGCCTCGTGCCACATATATTCCTCGTGGGTGGGATATTAAATACAATGAATGGTGTAACGAGTCGAGACAATATTAGTTCACTCTAAACCAGACGGACAGTCATTACTAACACCTTCAACTTCTTGTACTATATTTCTGTTGTAATATATCTTTGTTATTCTACTCTTGTGTTCATGTTGTTCTTCCTTGGTTCTAACCTTGGACCATAACTGTGGTGCGAGGATATTGGACCATAACAATAAGAATACTAAAGCTCGCGCTGTAGCATTGCATATCTCGAAGGAATTTGACAGCGTTTTGTATGACTGGTTTTCTTCACAAGTTGAAAAGTTATGGTATTTCTGAACGAATTCTTGAACTTATTCAGTCATTCTTATCGAATTGAAAAATGAAAGTTGTCTTGAACGGCCATTCTTCTCGATCATTTTGCATTAATGCAGATGTCCCCCAGGGCTTTATCCTTGGACATACATTGTTCCTAATTTTTATAAACAATCTCTCTTGTGTCACCAGTTCTCAGCTCAGTAACTGTGCTGATGAGTCATATATTTACTCATGTCTTAATTTTAAGTCTGATCGGTTCGATAATTTCAAATTAGAAGCTGACTGTTGTTAAGTGGAACAAGGAATGGCTTGTTAATTTTAACGCTTCCCAAGGGAAACTGCTCTCTTTTAGTCGTATGTTAGAATCCGATTTGCCTTCAATCAGCATGGCTAATGCTAATCTCCAAGTGAATTACTCATTACTCCTTCTCTGACTGAAAGTGGAAAGATTAATTGCATCAATTGCTGTATCGTGCTAGACAATTTTTCTCAACAAAATCTATCTTACATATTTATAAGTCTACATTCCTCCATGTATTAAATATTGCTGCAACATCTGGTACGCTTGCTATATATTTAGAGATTCTTGATAAAATACAAAGGAGAATCTGCAATGTTATTGGCCATGAGCTGTCATCTTGGCTTCAGTTACTTTCCCATTGCCGGAAAGTAGCTTGTGTTATTTCTATAAAGATTTTATTGTAATTGTTCTAATGAAATTTCCTCTTTGCTACTTAGATTTTATGCATTTACGCGCATTACTAGACTGGCGGTAAGGTCCCATTAATGGAAATGGCTCGATGTAACTATAAGTTCTATGCTTACAGTTTCTTCTTCCACACTTCTCGCTTGTGGAAATCCCTTCCCGTTTTCTGTTTCCGAGTCAAATTTGACCTTCAAAAATTTAAATGTAATGCCAATTGATATCTTCTGTTTTATTAATTTTTATTCTTTTATTATTCTCTCTCCTTAAAAGGGTTTTTTTCTCATATTCTCTCACATTCAGTAACCCCTTGCATCTTATTAGTTTTATTGCCTTGCTTGGATTGAAAAGATTGAGAAAATACTTACTTCAATTAAATGTTTAATCTTGAAGAATACGATTTTGATTTTGACCATACCTGCTCCAATTTTTCTGGATGAAATGACATGCCAAACATTTGATAAGTTAGTAAACGCTGAAACTACAATCTCTTGAGACATTAAAATATCACTTTTGTATATAGCAGACTATGTTGTAAGAAAAGATTGCCACACATAAGAAATATTTAATACTAATAAAACATGAGTAATGAATAGTGGCTTGGATTGAAGAATCGGAGAGCCGAGTTCGAATTCCAGTCGAATCCATTACATTCACTTACGTGCTAATACCGTTGGGAAAAGTATGAATCCTCGTCTTCTCCCTTGATCTATGGGTAAATAGCAGGACAGACCGAGTCCTATAGCATTGGATGACAATTGGTCTACCACAGAAAAAATGGCAGCCTACTAAAAAATGAAAGCTTCGTCAGTTATGTATCGAAAGATACATGACCGCCTAAGCGTGTATCACGCATGGCACATAACTGAATACAGCATTTTATTTTCAAGAATATAGAAATTTGTTGGAAGAAATAGTTTGTCATTATTTAAAATATCCTATGGATGCGACTGTACTGTGGGTGTTTTTTGTTTCATAATGTTTTGGCATTTTTAAAATGAAAACTTGAAGGAATTCTTTGACAAAAATATTGATATTAGTTTCTGAAATTCTGAATTTCAATGTGAAAAGAAAGAATGGGATTGTAATAAATTTAAAAATTATTATTTGTTTGATTAAATCATTGAAATTGTCTTAAAATTTTATTTATAAAATATTTATATAATTCCCTTGTACAATTCTCATTAAGACTTGATATTAAAAATTCGGATTTTTTTTTTCAAGTAGTAAATGTATGTTTATAGAGTTACATTAAAAATAATGACATACATTCAGAGAAACATCTGCCAAGTAATTTTTCAACTTTTTGTATAAAATGAATTGGTTAACTCACCAAGTTATCATTATAACTGTATTCTTGTTAATGCAAATTGATTTGAATTATTATTAAAATTATTCATCTTCTAATATCTATTATCGTATTAAAGTGAAATACTTTCTTCATCTGCTGTAAAAAAAAAAAAAAAAAAAAGAAGAAAATGTACGAAAATTATCACTTATTGCCTGTCTGATATTCATTGTTTTTCTTTAGTTTTTTTTTCATCATTTTCAGACTGTTGATAGCTTACTTTGTAAAATGGTGAACTTGCTTTCAGATTGTAGTATACCAATTATATTTTTAATGCTTTCAATCAACTATTATAAATACGAAAATTGCGAAGAGCCATGGCCACCTTGAAGGAACACAGAACACAGCACATAGTAGAAGAAGAAGAAGAAGAAGAAGAAGAAGAAAGAGATTCATTATCTTTACCATAACATGTAAATATTCTTTATTTGTGGCGAATAAATTGATTTTTGTGTATTTAGCTGGTACATTTCTTTGTACATTTGCATTTATGAAAATAAATCAATAATTGTTATAATTGTAAGATGCTTCCTAATAATATATATTGTTGCTAATTAACTAATTATGGGATATTAATAATAAGTCATTTGCTCAAAATATTCTCTGTAATTGTTATTTAGTAGTAATTGAGGTGTCTTCATGTCCGCCCTCAATCGTAGACACTAGTCGCATGGCTGCCAGGCCTATTATAGATATCGCCTCCATTCATAACTTTCTAAGGTTATTTGCGTGAAAGCAATCAAAAGTGCCTCAACTGGAATTTAAATGGAGAGGCCAATTCTACTTTCCGCACTGATACTCGCTACGCTATTAGCACATGCCTTCAATAAAACGGTTTTTCCATTATCTTTCCAATAAGTTTTTCTTTCATCTTATTTACACAATCATTCATTTATTAAAAACGCCGCGTTCATCTTTTTTTTTTTACATCCTACAATGTTATTAAACAACAAGCATTGCAACTTAAAATAGCATCTAGATAAGTTTGCATTAACTATTTTCCTTTGTAACCTGTTTCGTGGAGATAGTGATTTACCATGAACAGAACATGTGAGTAATGAGGAAAATTTACGAGGAACAGCGGCTAAAAAAAAATACTGTTAAAAATTATAAAAGCGACTCGTAAAATATTTTAGGTGAGATAAAGAGAAAGGTAAATTTGGAGAGTTTAATACTCACAGGGTATATTGAACGCAAGAAAAGCGAGAGTAAACAGCGCGTAGCCTACTTAACAAGTTTGGGAAAATGGATGAGAGAACAAGGACCACAACGATAGTCCCATACCACGAGCAACTGGTTTTGTAGGTTTAAACGATTTCAGTGAACGCTCTGTTTTTAATTAAACAGTATTAATGACATTTACCGCCCTGAATATTCGAGAAATTTCGTAAAAAATATGAGATCGCCAAATCTGTATTCCTATCCAGAAACCGTCATTTGGCCTAACGTGCTATACCATCCAGCTACAGAGAAGCGTCTGGTTCTCAAAGTCCAAATTACTGTTTATAAACATACAAACTTCAACGATTTTACTATATCGATCATTTCTACTCACGAAACGTTTCTTTACGTAAACAATGGCAACATATTATGAAATATTTTAAGTCTGATAATTATTTTAATATATTTTCTGTTTATACGTTATTTTTATACTTAAAATTTATTTAAGTAAATGCTCAGTTTATTTAATTAAAAAGTATTAATTAAATTTACCGGTTTCCGCATAGGAATACAGGTTCGAAACCTATCGTAAAACTCATATTTTTTACGAAATTTCTAGAATATTCAGGCCTTAAATGTAATTAATACTGCTTAATTAAAAAATTACTTAAATAAATTGTATCTATAAAAATAACGTATAAACAGAAAATATATTAAAATAATTGCCAGACTTACTCCATAATATATATCAAAAAAGTAATTCGTCGAGCCTAGAATAATCCTCAACAGAATGCAGAAAGCACCTGACGGCCGTTTCATCCTATCTTGGACTCATCCACTACCAGGAATCAAACCCGGACGGTTTCGATAGAACGAAAGCGTCATACCAATGCTACCATGGGCCTCAATGACGAAGAAAATACTCAAACTAGACTCAATATAGCATCGCAATTCACTCAGTTCCCCAGCGATACTTATCCAAGTATTCAGATAACCTCGGAACAGTGCCCCAAGAGCCACAACTGCTTTTTGACCCTTAGCCGCTCCATCGCAGAGCATTAGCTGGGTCTAGCAAGGATATACAAGGGATTATTTGGAGAATTTAAGCAAATCCCTAAAATAATCACTTATATAAATATATATATATGGGTAAAATAGCAGGACAGACTGGGTTCTATAGCCTTGGATGGCAACTGGTCTAGGAGAAGGACAACTCTGAATTCAAAACCTGCGGAGGGTCGTTTGGAAACCTTGTGGCATTCGGCGCACCAGATCTCTGTATTCGTCCCTTCAAAAAGTGTAGATGGTCCTGCACGAGGCCTTCACCACTATAATCAAATCTCATGTGTCGTTGTCGGGCTGTTGGTTTCCTAGGAACTGATCTGCTTGACCCTCATACGTCGAATTCGACGGGAGAGTCGATTATATATATATATATATATATATATATATATATATATATATATGTGGGCGTGTGTGTATGTGTGCCAATGTATGTATACATTAACTTTTTTCTCTTAAAAAGTTTATGAGACTTGTATCACTAAATCATTATTATCTGAAAACATTTTATCAAAATCTAGAAATATTTCATGGCTTTAAATAAGCAAAGGGTTGATAAGCTGTAAAAATCAAATCAGTCAATCTCTTAAAGAGATAAAGAATATAGTGACGAATTAATCCGTTTATCTCAAATGGAAATTTGTCAAATGACCTTTCTCTCGAATTATTGGCAGATTTTTTATCGACAATTCAATTCTAACTGAAAAAAAGAAATTTATTAAAAATCTTGTAAGTCTATATATTAAAAGAAAGCAATCTATGTTGGTAGAATTTATTTTAATATTCTTAAAATGTAAAATCATGTTTGACAAGTGACGTTAAAATTTATTTTAAGCCATCATACAGGAACTAGCAACACAAAAGATGAATTCTAGTTATTACATTCCTTTCAATCTTCTTTCTTCATAAACAGCCAAAGTTGAACGAAAGTCCACAAGTCCTTAACTTTAACTCTTTAACATCAGCAAGTTTCTTTGCATGTTCCTACTTTATAAAAAGCAATTACTTCTACACCATTATATATATATATATATATATATATATATATATATAAAAAGGCAGGATGTGTGTGTGTGTGTGTGTGTGTGTGTGTGTGTGTGTGTGTGTGTGTGTGTGTGTGTGTGTGTGTAACGAATGCACGGCCGCAATTTTCGACGGATTTGCACCAAAATTTACATGCACATGCTCCAAGTTAGCGGGAAGGCTAAGACCGACTTTGCATTTCCCAACTCCCATCGATAGTGGAATTAATCAATTTTTTCATGCTTCTGCGGCAGTTTTCATGTAGTTTGCGGCCATTTTCTACTGGCCAGAGTGAGAGCCTATAGCTGGCTGCCACGAATAGGCAGGAAGATTCTATTGGCCAGCGGGAGAGCCAACAGCTGACTGACACGAATGTTAACTAGCATGCAACAAAAAAAAATCGATAGTTGCATTCGTCACAAGTGGGAAAAATTTAAATCTGCATGGCACTTTACTCCAAATGGCTCATACGCTTGCTTAAACTCAACGTTGATTTTGATTCCGCAGAACTTGATTGGGTGTGAAAAAGGTATTTGTTGTTAATTCGGTTTTTCCAGTTACGAGTCCTTTTTTAAAGCTGGTCGTTTTGTGTTCATTTTGTTTAGTTCTTTTTTCGTAACAAATTTAATGTTTAGTATAGAGCTTAGAAAAAATTCTCAGTGTAAGATAGACAAGAAGTAAGGCATGTAGCAACATCAGCATGGCAAAGGTCACTCCTTTAAAGGCAAGGAAGGGCAAAAATATTTTAAGTCAAGTGATAGCGATTGCTGTATGAGTCGTACAATTTTTGAATCAAGCACGGGCAACCCCTGAACCATGCTGCTAGTATATATATATATATATATATATATATATATATATATATATATATATATATATATATATATATATATATTAACCTATAGAAAAAGACAATATTTTAAATGTAAAAGACAGCAGGAAAACTGTAATAGTTGCCAACGCGTTTCGTCCAATGTGGACTTTCTTAAGGCAAAATAAAATGAATTTATTAAACAAAGTAACGAATAATAACAAAACAAAATGTCCTGAGCAAATGGAAGAATTTAGAGAACGCTATTTTCATACTGAAATTACTGTCACGTACGGTGATATTGTCTTTATTGCTGTACTGACGGATTCAACCATTTTCTTTTGATTTCTGGATACTGTTCTGTATGTGTGTTTAGGAGAGAAGTAATTCTGGTAAGGAAGGTGAAATAGGGAAAAGTCTGGTCGTAGATTAATATTTGGGTAATATTCAATGGCGGCACTCTTGAGGATTTTTCTTTCTGAGTGAGTTATTTTCTTTTTATGAGTGTAGCATTTTTAAAATCAAAATTATGGTTGAATTTATTTCTATGTATGACTAGTGCATTAGCTAAGTTGTTTTTTGTGAGGTCACTTTTGTGCTCATGTTAATCTACGCCCAGGCTTTTTTTTTTGTGAACACAAAAGGGATATTTTACGAAGCAACAGACTAAATGCATTACATGCTCACCATAACTAAACTGACTATATAGAGAAAGTAATTTAATAAGATGAAAATATATAGAAAGTGCTTTAATTCTTAGAGCATCTACAGTAAAATGTTCTTACAACATTTCACCTTTCTTGGGATAGTTTCTGCTATCAAAATGTGAGACATTTAGTAGCAAAAGTGATAGAAAGATGAGCAAAAAAAGAAAAAGTAAATGAAATTAAATAGCGTATATAATCAAAGTATATATTTTTAAAAATTAATTTTAATTTAAAATTCTTAGCGTCTCCTCCACTTTATGCGCATGTGTAGTCGCATCAACGTAAACATGATTTAGATCCGTTGAAATCCTAAAGGATGAAATCTTCAAATAAATTTTCATTCGACAGTATTTCTTACTACTTCCAAGATTATATTTACTTTATTAAGCCTCACAAATGCTCACTCTCATTCTCTCTTACTCTCTCTCTCACGCTCTCTCTCTCTTTCTTTCACTCTCATTCTCTCACTCTCTCTCACTCTAACTCTCTCTCTCACTCTCATTCTCTCTCTCACTCTTTCTCACACTCTCTCTCTCTATCTCTCTAACATTCTCTCTCTTCTCTCCTCTCTCTCTTCTCTCTTCTCTCTATTCTCTCACTCTCTCTTACTATCTCTCACTCTCCCGCTCTCTCTCTCACGCTCTATCACACTATCACTCCCTATCTTTCATTCATTCTCTTTCTCTCTCACTCACTATCTCTCACTCAATCTAACTCTCTCTCTCTCTCAATCTCATCCTCTCTCTCACTCTCTCTCCATCTCTCTAACTCTCTCTCTCTTTCTCTCTCCTGTGCGTATCAAGTTGTCTAGGCCCTACTTCCTTATGATGTGTCCTAGAAATTGCAACTACGTTTTCCTGATGTTATGTATAAGTTTCGTTTTTGTTTCCATTTTCTTAAAAATCACGTTGTTGCTCACATATTCGCTCCAGCCGACATAATAGGTCCTGTTTAAACAAAAAAAAAAAAACAGGATGCCTACTCAAACATGGGCGCTCACAATAGTGCTGGTTTGCGTAGTATATATATATATATATATATATATATATATATATATATATATAGAGAGAGAGAGAGAGAGAGGAGTGAACGTGAACAGAGGGTCTTAAATTACGCCAAATCATTGATTATAAACTGCATATTTTGACTTTGTGTTTTGAGATATAACAACAAAAAAAGGGGTTTTGTTCTATTGATAGAAAGCTGCCTTAGACGTAAAGTAAGATTAAATCAATATTTTTGTCCTAAGAATCAATGAGGTGCAGAATCGAAAAGAAACAGAACATAAAATAAACCAGTGAGTCGTGCAGTGCTTCAATGGATTCGGAAATCCTTGTCAACTTCGAAGGGCACTTGAAAAAAAAAAGAATAAAAAAAACACTCAATTGACTTTGATAAGCACCTACTGTGAAAAGTGATAGAGACGGGGATATAAAGTCTGAATTCACTCATATGAAAAGCAACGTGATAGTGGCCATAGAAACACTCGCACATACGAAAAAACTTAGCAACGTTTCTCTAACTACATACAATGATTTTCGCGTCACGAACTCTTCGGGTTTTAAAATAAGACATCCTTCTGCTGATACACAAAATAAACTAACAGGCCACCTTGTCGTGGTTTAATGGATAGCATGCTTGTCTCGCTAGATCAATAACGACTGATTAGTGAGTTCTGATCCTCACTGGGTGTCCCACACTTTCGGCCTTGTGCCATATCTAACCGCTGCTTAGAAAATCACCACAAGGTAGACTAACGTTTTCATAGTTTCTACACGTTGGAAATCTTTTAAAGGGTGGCAAGAAAAGGCACCATTTAAGGTTCACAACGTTTTCGTTCTAGTTATTATCTTGGGAGGATATATATATATATATATATATATATATATATATATATATATATATATATATATATATATATATATATATAAAGAAATGTATTAAGAAATTTATTTATTAAAGACATTTTTATAAAAAGAACGTTAAACATAAAAATGTCTTTAATAAATAAATTGTCGGACTTTGTCCATTTCTTAATATATGACGTCATTTGTTTACATTTGATACGCCAGAGCAGTTATGAATGTACGAGATTCATGGAAGATTGAAGTTTATAAGCAGTAAATTCGAACGCTTCTTTGTGGCCGATCGGTAAGGCACGTCAGCGTAAATGACGGTTCCGTATAGGATGCAGGTTCGAATCCTGTCAAAGAACGAATATTTTCTATGAAAATTTCTCGGACATTCAAGCCGGTAAATGTTAATGCTGTTTATTATAAACAGAGCATTTACTTAAATACTTGTATCTATAAAAAGAACGTTAAACATAAAAATGTCTTTAATATATATATATATAGAGAGAGAGATTATTATTGTTCAATACATATATATATAAATTTTCAAGAGGATAGAATCCAGGTAGAGCTCAATGTCCAAGACAGAACAAGAATATAATATACTATAAAAGGCTGAAACACTAATATTCCATGGTTATAATTTATTACATTGGAATCGTAATTACGATCCAATTCATCAGACTTACAATTTCAAAAAGAAATCGAAATATATTTTCCGATTTCTTTTTGAATTTGTTGGTCTGATGAATTGGATCGTAATTACGATTCCAATGTAATAAATTATCACCATGGAATATTAGTGTTTCAGCCTTTTATAGTATATATATATATATGGAGTTTTGGAGAAAATATGCATGACAAAGTGGGAAAAGTTTTCTTGGGGTTATATTTAGATAATTAACAGATGTTTAGCGGGCATATATAAAAATATTTAGAGAGACACCTTTGAATTTAGACTTTACTTTTTTTAAGCTCAAACAACGCCGCCGACCATACAGATGACATATACCGAACGGGAGAGACTGCGAAGCGTCTCCAGACTTTCAACACATATCAACAACTCGACTCCACAAGAATTATCTCGGTACTGTAATCGTTAATGACTCGGAATTGGAAATCGAAGAGTCGAGTTCTAGTTCCAGTCTGCTTCGTTACTTACGCGCAAAATATCCTTGGGAAAAGGTACGAATCTGCTTCTTCTCCCCCACTTATGGGTTAATCAGTAGAACTTAAAAAGTCATTCATCTTTTATGTTCTGTGTCCTTTCAGGGCGTAGGCAATCATGGCTTTCCACCTCTTCCTGTCCCTCGTTGCTATTAATAGATTTTGTCTTTTTATTCCCCCCCAAACCCTGTTCTACCATCCATTTAACTCTGCCCTTCTTGCCCTCAATCTATCCTGTGAGTATTAGGTTTTCTAGGCCCTCTTTCCTTATGACATGCCACAGAAATTTCATTTGCCTCTTCCTGATGTTATGTATAAGTTTACCTTTTGATTCCATTTTCTGTCCATGGTATCATCAGTATCATTCTTCTCTTCTTCATATCTGAGGAGATTGCCCAGCATTCGCTGTTATACAGGAGGACAGATGATGTCATTATCAATCTAAAAAAAATTGATAATCCGTTAAAGACAAATCATCCAGTCGATCAGGACAGCGAATGTGATAGTGTTCAGTATGGTGGCAAGTGACAGATACGTCTTAATTAACTAACTTGGCGTCGGTAACCGTTCTTCTTGAGACAATAGTGTACCTGTCCTATATTGCTGCTGGCCTTAAATAAGGCGACGAAAACTGATATATAAAAATATATAAATAGCTTTATTGTTCGAGTTGCGGCAATTGGGTGGAATGAAGGAGAATCATAGAGGATTGTGTACGCAGGAACTGAATGAGACAAAATATTCAGCCAGCCTCTCTCTTAGGCCAAGAGTTGGACCGTTTTATAACATTTGAACACGCACGCAACTTCACGTGGCTACGCCTTTTTCCTATGCAGCTTTTTTGTGGCCATTTCTCTTCTAGTCATGTGCCCACGCAACTTCGTATGGCCACACTTCTTCCGGCATGCGTCTACGCAAGCACGATTCTACTTCCGCGCCGTGTTTATTCAAGGCTCAGAACACCTGTGCGTCCTGCTTATTTTAGTCATTTCCTGTTTATGCTTTAACCCGTTCCGATTTTCGCTCACTCTCTGGTGCAGAGGATGAATATTTCTAACGTCGCTCTGAGCTAGACTGTCCTTGATTTTCTCCTGGTTCTTTTGTCAACAACTTGGTCTTCCTTAATGTTCTCTACCCTCTGCACTCCGTCCTTATTAGTGGTCCTCTAGGATGTATGGTTGTCTGCTATGCTTTCCCATACTAAATACAACAATTATTAATGGTCTGATATACTAGATTGCTAACAATTATTTTCCTGCAATCCTCTCCTAGGTATGAAGTGAATTTAGCTGAGTACGACACAAGATCACAATTGTGGGACATTTGTATTGAACCATGCAGGAGTTAGAGAAACTAAAACGGATAAAGATTAAAGCCCCGTGATGAGGCACCCAATAAGATTTTTCTAAGGAGAAAATGTGGATAATTTTTTCGTTAATCCAGTTTTGATTATTATTGTTGATACCCTTACTCCTTATTTTGTGTTCCCTTCAAAACTCCACTTCTGCATACGCAGTAATGTCCCCTGCTTAACTAACTTACTAAGGTGTGATATGTGGGAGAATGGAAATAAACTAATAAATAAAATAATAATAATAAAGAATTTAATTTTCCCTCACTCAACGTCAAGTTGACTTGAGGTCTACCATTCTATGTAACACCCGTCCCATCATCCTGTACCTTCGTGCGTCAATAGGTATTGGCCAGTCATTTTCTAATCAAGTCTTTGTTTTGTTTATTGCAGTCAACATAGCGGCACGAAGTCAAATACTTACTCTCCACAGATATTGATTGTGAATTGGATCGCTACTGAGTGCACCCAAATACGAGAAAGTACCGAAAAGTTATGAGCAAAGCCAGGAAGTACCCTAAATTAAATTATGATGTTCACTCAGACTTGGGGAAGTTTGCCGGACAGTTAGCTTTTTAGCACCCCATTGATAATATATTGTATGAAAGAAGGTTTGTTTTTGTTTGTTTTTGTTTTACGGCATATCAACCAAAATGGGTTATTTAATGCTGACAAAATTTCCTTTTTTTTTTCAAAAATGTATGACTGGTAATTTTTTTCAAAAATGTATAGCTGATAATATTTTTCCCAAAAATGTATAGCTGGTAATAATTCTTTTTTCAAAAATAGTTTGGTTTGTTTGGTTTTGTGATATATTAACCTCAATGGGTTATTTAATAGTGACAAGATTTTTATTGCTGTTAAGATCTTTTTTCAAAAACTTATTGCTGATATTAATTTTTTTTTACAAAGTATTTCTGGTATTAAAATCTATTTTTACACTTTTATAGTCAGATGGTAGGGTCAACTATTTGCCCATAGCTGGAACCCTAACAGGTGCTACCACCCCAGGTCAGGGTGGACCTGAGAACACCAGCAATTAAGAAGAGGTTCCACGCTCCTCAAAACCTTCTGGTCATAGGCCTTGTTGCTGGACGTAGTTTATCGTCATACCCAGGACGGGTATGAAAGAAGGGAGATGGAATAATGAAAATGTCTAATCTTTGTCAACCTGATCTATCATGGTCTAAATCGAATATTTTTGTTTTAAATTGATTTCCTTTCTTCATATTGTTTTTAAATCTTCTTACCTGACTACACTTCAGTGTAATAACAATTTTCTCTCTTTGGTTAACTTGCTGAAGGCTGTGATATTTATTAGGCATTAAATCGCTTGTGAGTGATTCAAACTTAATGTATTCTATGAAAGAATAGACACAGGATAATTATAAAGACTTATCTTTTTCTATCATGGTCTGTATGTAATGGACTGGTTAGGTATTAACATTCTCAAAAACATGTTTTTCTCATATTTGATGAATATATAAAGCCGCCGTCCCAGATGTTTTCAGATTATTGAACTCATTCTTTATGTTGTTTTTGTTATGTTTCATGTACAGCTTTTGTTCTGATGTCCCCATCCGTAATAAAAGAGAGAAAAATGGAGATTTCTATTTTCACTCACGGATTGTACATATTAAGGAGAGAAAACTACGAAAGAGCTCGTCTGAAAATGCTTTTCACTAACAACAAAAACATCGCAAAGAATATGTTCAATAGTGTAGACTCTTACAAGGATTAATACTTCTTCTCAAACTTAGAAAGTAAGGCGGCAATATTTTGCTTACGTTTCTCAGCTAATCTTGTTCTTTCTAATAAGCTGATATTTAGTAAGCTTAGTAAGAAAAAAGATCAAATAAGGATAGGAAGATTGTGTTGCACCAATCCTTCACTTGGGAGAAGACCATTTTGCATTAAACATCACCCTTCGAAATCCTAAGAAGAACAACTAACTCCTGACAATCGTGGAACTGGTCGCGGCATATTACTTGTGAAATTCTGATAAAAATTGATACCTAGGTGCCTATAGATATTTACTTAATACGGCACGATACCAAAATTTTTTCAAAAAATGGGACGGGGAGCTTGCGTTGCAAAATACCTTAAAAACGCGAAAAGATGCCTTCCAAAAACTAAACAAAGTATTAAGAAACAGAAAGATTTTGTTAGAAACAAAGGAAAAGTGCCGGACTACTGGGTAATAAGAAACATCTTATAGAACAGTGAATGCGGGACAATTTCGTCAATGAACAAAGAACATGAAGCTGATGAGAAGCATCACTGCCAAAAGAGGCTGATAATACCATGAACGAAATATGTAAGCAACGCGGAAGTTTTAAAGAAAATGTAATTAAAAAGAACAATTATATATAAGATCAGTTGAATTTTCTGGAATATATTATGAGGAAAAAACGCCTGGTAAATATGATACTCACAGGACACAATGAATGCACGAGGGACAGAGGACAACAACGACTAATCTACCTGCCAAACTTCTGTAAATGGATGACAGAATAGAGTCTGAGAGGAATTGTATGGCAGCAGACATTACTTAGATCTACAAAGGATATTGTGGAGAGCCATGAGCGCTCATATCCTGAAGGGACACGGCGCACAGAAGATATGCACAACGTTTTGGCTGAGAGATTAGCGAAGATATTTCAAGTTAAATGTATAAGAATAATTTGTACCTTGAGTCACAATAAGTTGTAATTTCTTAGACACATGAGAATAGTGGGCTTGGAGAGTTTGAAACTCACAGAACTAAAAGCAAGGAAGGCAAAAGAAAGCAGCTGGGTACCCTATATAACGATCTGATGTAAAGGAATGGTAAAACAGGGTCTCTGATGGATTTTATGGAGTCAAATATTACGTAGACTTACAAAGGAGAGGAAGTAGGTGAGAGCAATTATCACTCAACTTGTGAAAGAATAGAAAACAGTGACCCTCTAGTCATCCTTAGGTTACAATTGGCCGATATGGGACTGGACTAGCACCCACTAGATAGATGACAATAACTCATAATGAATACACTTCTATTAATATTGAGTTTTTTCGGAAAATACTGTTCGATTTTAGAATCAGCTTTTATTCCTTAATTAATGCATTTAAACAATGTTTAAATCGGTCAACACAGGAACCCTCAATATCTATACATTTCAACCATCGAGATATTTATGCCTTTACGATAAAACGCTAAACGTTTGGATAACAAGAAATCTTTGAATGCAATTTCTGCATTTTCTTTGCAACGAATTGTCTTGATAGATGGGACGAAGCCTCGTATACAAAGTTTTTGAGCGTCTAAATTGTCATCATGGCCACAGACGACTGAGAATTATCAAAAAGTAGAATTGAACATCGACAATTAACCAGTGCCGGTCGCATTCTGCTTAACTGAAAATGTATTTCACCTTGTTACTGGCAGTAAAGTTTAACAGAGATTCTCTGGTTAGATTCCAGAAATCTCTAATGTATTGATATGTCCCGGAAAGGGATATATTTAATCGAAGTAGCTAAGTGGATTTAGTTACTATAACCAAGTAGAATACGGTAGCAGTAATTGACTGGTACGCGTCGTAGTCGCAGGTAAGAAGTGTGGATCAATGACGTAGTCCAATGGGTGTCGTTATAGACTTAGACTCTGACTTAGACTTTGACTCTGTCGTACCTACACGTCCGTCGGTATTTATGACGGACACCAGCCAATCATATTCCAGTGAGGAGGAAAACAGGTGTATGCATATTCCATTATATCATGTATAAAGCCATTGGAGGAACACCAGACAAATAGCATAATCTTCTGTTCGTGCAATTATGGCTTTGGAAAGTGTTTGGGTCCTTAGTCATGATCAAGCCATTCAGCAGGTCGTTTACAATTTTCATAAAGGATTTATTTCTAATTATTCAATCAAGAAATGGACGATTCGAATTTCAGAGATGCATCATCGAACACACAAGAACGTCCAACTATTTGACTTCTATCGACTTCAAGATCCATTTATCGAGTTTTTCCACACTGACAATTTTCTTGAAATGGACACATGGCACAGTGGATAAAGGCGTTGGTTAGATCCAGTGACAGGACCCAAAGAGTTGTAAGTTCAAATACCTGGTTAAGGCAGTGGAGAACTTGGAGAGATGAATTAACGGGAGATAACTGATAACTGACATCCATTAGACATGGCACATGGAACTAGAACAGTCTAACCCGGCTAGCGAAATAAAGGGTGCAGATCATCATTCCAACCACCTGAAGAAGGCCGGAGCATACAACGTCCGAAACGTTGTGATGAATATGGCAACAAAGATGAGTACAATAATCCGAATAATGTAAATAGTGTAGTATAGTAATTAGAAATATAGACAGATACTGAATGGTTCAATATCGTTGGAATGCTGATCGATTTATCTGAGACATTTCTCTGGCGTTTTTATGCGTGTTTAGTTTAGTGTTTTCAGATGTTTGTTGGCAAGTACAACTACCACCATGATCACCACGACACGTATCTCCACTGCGTATCCGATAACAAGTGGAACTTTCATATCATATTCTGTTAATGTTGGCAGCAGTTCAAAATGCCTTATGACCAAGCTTGAAAACATGTAAAAAAGCTAAAATATTTTCTTCTTTTTTTTTCTAGATGAGAGCTATATATTTTTTAATTAAATTCTGAAAGATATTGATATAAATTTAACAAACATGGTTTAATCCTTAGTAGGCATCCGTTTATCTTGGTCAGTTCTTTGGTGGTGAAAGGGAGAAGCCTGGACGATGGTATATGCAGGCAGTACGTTGCCCAGGCATGTTCCACTCTCGACCGTAATGTAAAGATCCAAAGGGCATTATATTTGGGGAAGGCTCATTTGCAAGATTTGCCGGAAAATTGTCAGTGTTGACAGACAACCGCCGTCGTGCCTCCTCCCCGGGGTCTTTGTCTGGATTTACTTCCATAGCCTTTTCCCTGTTTGAATATGACCACAAGGCAACGGTGGCTGAACATCATAGTTTTCTTTCCCGAAGATGGAGATGCCTTCCTGAACAGCCGGGCTCCATCTACCCAAAATTTGTAGTAGTATTTTCCGAACAAACTATCAATACTCCTGCTTTCCGAAGGTGATTGGGGGCTATTATTTTTCTATTTACTCACCCCCACTACGAGGTCAGGTTGTGACATAAGGTTTAATGTGGGGAGCCCGAATGCCTACACCCGGGCAAGGAACAAAAGTTCCCCCGAACCCCCGCAACCGATCTTTCTTTTTAGTGCAATGAAAAGGCGCGGCCTCGGGCAGCTGTTCCCCAGGGACGGCACCTTTTAGTATGATTTTCCTCAGTTGCGATTCTGTCCCTTGACGGAGCCGTCCCTGAGCGCACTCTGCCCAAAGACAGAGACGCAACTGAGAGACGATAAATAAACATGTTACAAACTACTCAAGAGTAATTTATACACCGGCGTGGGAGGTCTGTTATTTTTTTAATCGTATATTTTGATTTCTATAGTTCTGTAGCTGAAATCTGGCACACACACATATATATATATATATATATATATATATATATATATATATTAAATACTGACGTCAATAAGAAATGTACAACTCTCTAATTCACCAAACAGGTCACAACATGACAATGTCTTTTTAATTGCTCTTTTGGTTTTTGGTATTTTTAAATGTCACCGGAAGAATTTATATATATATATATATATATATATATATATATATATATATATATATATATATATAATTTATTTAAAAAAATATGATTCCAAAACGCGACATAAGAAGTCTCATGTTTCAAAACAAGAGCCGAAAACTTCAATATAATTATTTAAATTAAATTGAGTTAAAATAAGCTCTGTTCCATCTTCAAGCGAATATATATATAGTTTTCTCTGCGTAACGCCGATCCTTATAAATAGATTTTTTTTTTTAAATATCCAATTCAATCGAAGTTCACCAAGCATGGACATTTTTCATCATCAACGGGATGTCTTCTCAGCTCCAGATTAAAAAATAAATAAACACACACGACTCGACCTGATATTATGAATTGTCATATTGTGTAGCCGCTTCATGCTGAGTGTACAAGGATGACAAAGTCACGCTTCTATATATTTTCTTTCTTTTCTTTTTCCATGGAACTAACTCCGATTGAACAAGAACATTTTTTTACACATCAATAATAAGGCGGATTCTTCATGAGGCACATGACTTGCAAATAAATCGAAAATAGTTTCTAAATAAAGAAATTTATAACACTATCATTACGTACCGTCAACCATAGAATCTCTTTCTCGATGCTACAATTACCTTATTAAGATACAAGGCCAAGGGAGAGAGAAAGAAAGATTTACAAAACTTAGCTTATATTTTGGTATACACACATACACACACACTGATATACACACAGACACACACACACACACAAACATATATATATATATATATATATATATATATATATATATATATATATATATATATATATAGTATATATATATATATATATATATATATATATATATATATATATATACTTCAACTTACTCAAACACATTTTATATATATATATATATATATATATATATATATATATATATATAGTTAAGTTACGAAGAACTTGGTAAACCGAATGGGTAATTCCAAGGAGGATGAAATCCTGAGAGCTCAATGTGAATCCAGAGCTAATATTTAATGAAGAACAGACCACTTTAAAGGTACCATTACAATAATTTATTTCAACAAAATCCTTTTGAAGGACTCTGGATCATCAGGTAACACTTCCGACAACGAAATGAAAGGAAAAATGGGATTAGAAATTGATGGGTAGTGTAATTTTTGTAATTTAACAGGGAGAGTGATAGTTGTAGTTAACGAGACAAGGTAGATTATAGAGAGGGGTAAATTTCATATTTCTCTTAAGCATGTTTTATATTGGGGTAGGAGGAGTTACCTAATCGTAAATTTCTATCAAGCATTGAAATCTATCTCTTACATAATTTTGTTAAAACAAAATTACAGCCTTTTCGATTCACTTCCCTCTCCCCCTCTCTCTTTGCCGTAACACTCATTTAGATATATCTGTATTATTGTTGTCTATCTCCTTTCCATTTTTCCTTTTCTTTTCCCCCCACTACCCTCCCATTCCTATATATCATTTCCGTTAAGTTAACCATCTAAATAGGTCACGATTAGGTCACTGTTATATATATATATATATATATATATATATATATATATAGTCGACTCTCCCGTCGAATTCGACGTATGAGGGTCAAGCAGATCAGTTCCCAGGAAACCGAGAGCCCGACAACAGCACATGAGATTTGATTATAGTGGTGAAGGTTTCGTGCAGGACCATCCACACTTTTTGAAAGGCCGAATACAGAGACCTGGTGCACTACGTGCCACATGGTCCCCAAACGACCCTCCGCAGGTTTTGAATTCAGAGTTGTCCTTTTCCTAGACCAGTTGCCATCCAAGGCTATAGAACCCAGTCTGTCCTACTATTTTACCCATAGCTGGAGAGAGAAGAAGATGATTCACACCTTTCCCAAGGGTATTAGCACGTAAGGGAATGTAATGGATTCGACTGGAATTTGAACTCGGCTCTGCGATTCCTCAATCCAAGCCGCTATCCATTACTCAATCGTGCCTCCTCCATATATATTCATGTGAAAACCCATGTGAATCCATCTGTTCTCCCCCTCCAAACTAAGGGTAAATAACATGAAAGGCAGTGTTCTATATCCTTGGGTGGCAACTGTTCTAGAAGGACAACTCTTAATTCAAAACCTGACGAGGGTCGGTTGGGGACCTTTGTGACAGGTCTCTGTATCCGGCTCCTCAAAAATGTGGTTGGTTCTACACAAAGCCTTCACCACTATAATCAAATCATATGTGCTGGTTTTTGGCTATAGGTTCCTAGGGAGAGTCCATCACCATATATATATATATATATATATATATATATATATATATATATATATATATATATATATATATATAAAAGAAATATAGTCTTAAGGTGTGCTATATTTATGGGATAAAGTGCTCAATATCAGAGATAGAGCGTGTGTAAATATAAAAGTGAACATATGCAATCGTCAGGCCTGCGACAGTCTATTTCATGCTATAGACTGCAATCGTCAGGCCTGACGATTGCATATGTTCACTTTTATATTTATATATATATATATATATGTATGTATGTATGTATGTATGTATGTATATACAGTTTCCAACTAAGAGATAAATATACTTTTATTTAACTATAAAATTATATATAATTAACTGTACACAGATGCATAATAATAAATATGCATAGAAAACATACAAAAATTTAATTTAATAGAAATAAATCTCATTTATCCATTTTAATGGGTGAAAAAGTATTTGTACACTACAAAAAGAGTATATAATCTTCATTCAATAGTTTTTTAGTTTACCATTCTTCACTTATACAGCAACCAACCTCTTCTTGTAGTTCTGAAGGAATTATTTTCAAATTGTAGTCGGTATTTTGTTCCATGCTTCTATGCAATCAGATCCAGGATGTTTGTGGAGCTCTCGATTGGATTTGAATTTTCAAATAACGCCACAGATTCTCGATTGCGTTTAAACCTGGAGACTGATTTGGCGATTTAAGGATATTTATTTATTTTTTTTTAGCAAGCCATTCCTTTTTAGATTTTGCAGTGTGCTTAGGGTCATTATCTTCTTGGAAGATCCAGTCAGGACGGAGTTCAAAATTTTCAACCGAAATCATTAAATTTGCTTCCAACATATTTTGATATTCTTTGGCATTCATTCTGCTATTTATTACTGGTATGTTGCCAGTACCTTTTGCAGGAAAAAAAAAACATTCCCAAACCATGATGCTGTTACCACCAAATTTCGTTGTTGGAACTATGTTTTTTTGTTTGAAGTTATCGCCATCTTTCTAACAAAACATGATTTCTAGAATTATGTCGAAACAACTCAATTTGGGGTTTCTTCTGTTCAAATATTCTTTCCCAATACGATTTTTCCTTATCCTTATGGTTACGAACGAGTTTCAACCTGACATCTCTGTGTCTTTTCAATAGCAGTGGAATTTTCCGAGAGGAGCGTGACTTTAGATTGTTTCTATGAGTTTCATTGCATTTTGTCCGTTTAATGACACAGATTCCCGATAAAAGCAAATCATCCTGCAACTCTTGACGAGTAACAATTAGATTTTGTTTAATTTGACGCATTAATTTCCTCGAAGATCTTAAAGAAATCTTCCAAGAAGCACGTAGTCTTTGGTTTTTCAACAGTTCTGAGTCTTTTATACCTTGTAATGAATGAACTATCTGTAGTAAATGGAATATTCGGGTTGTCTGAGATTTCCTTGTAACTTTTACCTTCTTTCCAGAGCTTAACAATCAATTCTTTTTGCAAATTTGTCAATTCTTTGCCTCTTTCCATGATGTTAACCTTCTTTCACGAATATCAATTACAGAATGTTCCTGTATTTTTAGGCTAAAAATAACTTCTGATGACATTATTGGAACATTCTAGAATATTCCACTTAAGTAATCTAGAGTATTAATCAATTTAAAAGTTTTAAAACCTGAAATTTGCATTGTACGAATACTTGTTTCAAACATTAAAATGAATAAATGGGCTTTATTTCTATTAAATCATTTTTTCTGTTTTCTATGCATATTTAGTTATTATGCATCAGTATACAGTTAATAAAATGAAAAGTATTCGTTGGATATACAATAAATTAAAAATTTGTATGTGTACTAATATTTGTTTTCGCCACTATATATATATATATATATATATATATATATATATATATATATATATATATATATATATATATATATATATAAATAAAAAAAATTTCTCACTTAGCTGATTGATGCAGCACCCCCGACTCTAGAGTTTTGTAGAAGAACCTTTTTGTAATCATTCGCTCCACTGGAGTTATCAGATATATTTATTACATCAAACGTGCAGTCGTATTTGAAATAAACAATCGATTTTTATTTTAAACTGTGTGTATTAACTGTCTACATTTCTGAGATGAGGTACTATGCACACTATTTACATTATTCGGACTATTGTCCTCATCTTTGTCGCCATATTTATATTGCAAAGACATATGGCACAGTGGATAAAGGCGTTGGTTAGATCCAGTGACAGGACCCAGAGACTGTGAGTTCAATTCCCGGTTAAGGCAGTAGAGAACTTGGAGAGGGAAATTAACAGGAGATACCTGATAACTGACACCCATTAAAAACATGGCACGTGAAACTAGAACAGTCTACCCCAGTGAGCGAAATAAAGGGTTCAGTTCGATATCCCAACCACCTGAAGAACGGTCGAAACATTGTAATAAATATGGCGACAAAGATGAGGACAATAGTCCGAATAATGTAAATAGTGGGTGTATTAAATCTATTGGCCTTCGCATTTTAGAAATCTTGATAGAGAAAATGCGTTCCCCAGCAGGGATCGAACCTGTGACCCCCTTTCTATGGGATCATGGTTCTCCACAACTTCCTATAGCATGTGACTCTTAGAAGTTTTTTCTCACTTTGCTAAAACTCCAGCCCTCACACCATTCCGATATCTATTCACACAAGCTCGTCAGGCTCGAAGATTTCCCCTACTTGTCTTGCCCTCAATATGCCACTTGAGGATTAAGTTTTCCAAACACTCCTTCCACATTATGTACGCAAGGAATTTCAACTCTCTTTGTCTGATTGTGAGTATAAGTGTTCTGTCTGTTGCCATTTTCTTTAGGATTCGGTTGTTGCTTACACGCACCATCCATGGAATTTTAGAGATGTCAAAATAAAAGAAATGCAGAAGTTGAAATATCTGGGATATATTTTCATATCCAAGGAGGGATGTGGCACCGAAACTCAAAAACAAAACAGTCTATTATGAAACAGGAAAGTTTCATTAGAAGCAAATTAATTATGCAATATAAATCTTCCTACGCAACAATAAATGCCGGACAAATGAAAAGAGGACTTGAGGCAACAAAGATGTGGTTCTAGAAAAAAATAGTGATAATATCATGGGAAGAAGATGCGAGCAACAATGAAGTTGTAAGGAAAAAAGGAATAGAAAAAGATCACTTTGAATCAGAGAGAATTTAGATTTATGGGATATGTAATGAGGAAAGAGAGCTTAATAAATTTAACACTCACAGGACGCATCGAAGGTAAGAGGTGCAAAGGAAAACAGCGAGTAACCTACGTTACAAGTTTGTGTAAAGGAATGGCAGAAGAGATATTAAAAAAGCAAATATTACTGAGAACGAAGAAGGTAGGAAGTTGTGTAGAACCATGATCGCCCGCGATCCCGAAGGAACACGACACATAGAAGGAGAACAGTTACGAAAATGTCTAAATACCTTTTGATTCGCAATAGAATGTGTAATTTCTATCTGTATAATAAAATTCAATATAATCACATGTAACATTTGCGTATGTATATGCATTTTTGCGCAATGTCAGGTAACGGAACATTTTTATAAGTATAGAAATTGATAGAAAATGCTGTTAATGTCACTTACGTAATAATTTTATAATGGAAAGAAAGCAAATGTCACCTGCGCTTATTTCTGACGGGCGACTCAAAAAAGTGGGGATGAATTGATTTTCATTTGTTAACATCTAAAGCAATGGATGTCAAATTTTCTTTCAACAACTGCTGAAAATCATTTTTAGTGGAAGCATTTCGCTACTTCGCTGACATTAAAGTATTCACCGTAAAACTTTGTCGAATTTAAGTTCCTTTTTGTGATTTCTTTTTTCGAAAAGTTTAACATATTTGGATTGATGTTTTATTTTCAAAATAACGCTTTGTTTATACATCAAGTAAATATTTCATCTCAATCCATTTCTAACTTCATTTTTTCGTAAATATTAAAAGCCTTTTAGCTCAAGATTTTATCGGTTTCGATTTGTGATATGTTCAGGTTCGCCCACAATATGGCTGAAGTTATGACGTAAAGAAAAATTCGTATTTTGGAAGTTAGAAGTGGAGATTTCTTTTCATAAGCCACAAATACGTTGTCGGCTCAAATAATTAACTAATGCAAAAGATTTTAAATTTTAAAAGTAAATTATCAGGAACCTGTCAAAGAAGTCGCATCCGAATCGATGTATCAATTCAAATTATTCAAGAACAATTTCAATAGCAAAAAAGAAAGAATAAATTGGTAAGTAGTTTTCAGCAGAATTGAACGTTTGATTGGCTGAATCTTGGTTGATTTTTTAACCTCTATAGGTTATTTAATGCTTAAATCTAAATAATTTCAATGTAATTTTATGACTGCAACTGAATATATTTTGAATGCAAGTGGATGCGTTCAAGTCAGATAAAATATAATGTTGGTTATTTTGCTTTAAATATATATTGTTGGTAATTTTATTGTAATTAGGTATTTTGGTAATTTCAGTATAAACAGATATTGTTGTTTGGTTAATTTTGTTTAGCGATATATCAGCCTGTATGAGGTATTTAATATTTTGTACGTAATTTCATGCTTTCAACTACAGATATTATATACATAATTTATACTTTCAGGATAAAGGCATGCTTTTTAAATGTATTGTTTGTAATTTTGCTATAAAAATACATTTTTATGTTATTTTTCGTGATGCAATGATTGTCATTTTTCTATAAAAACGCATTGTTGGTCATTTTATTATAAAAAATGTACTGTTGATTTTTGTTTGGGAGTTCACTATTTTCCCATAGCTGGGACCCTCAAAGATGCTACCACCCCAGGTCCAGGTGAAGCTGGGAACAAAAACAGTTAACAGGTGCTTCAACGCTCCTCAAAACCTTCAATCTCATGAACAGAGATGCCAGATGTAGTTTATCGTCATACCCAGGACAGTAGAATTGAAGAAAGAACAAAAATCATAGATGTAATGATAAGCTGCAGATCATATTCAGCCTTTAAAGAAATCCGATTTCTTATTTTATCGCCAGTTGCGATGGAAAATATTTTTTTATAATAATTAGGGAAGATATGGGCAAAGACGAGAGAGAAGCTAAAACATCCTCCACTATACTCTCTTCATTATGTTGAGTGTTTGGAGGAAGACGTGTGGTTTGACATATCATAGCTTTATTATTATCATTGTTATGAATAATCAAAAGTGGCCTCCCCTTGTTTTGTTGCTCTATACTTTGAGAGAGATATTTCTATTTACTGGGACTATAAAAGGCCACTATACGCGAACCTTGTATTGTCAGTTGAATAAAGCTTTCTTAAAGCCTACACCTGCGTACTTTTGTCATTACAATTGTTATTATTGTTATTTTTATTATTATTATTATTGTTGTTGTTGTTTTCTTTAATTTCTGTTGTATAGACATTACTTACGGGTCCCATCGAGAGACTTGTCAGAAATAGTATCAATTTCCACTGAGCATTTTTTGTATAAAAAAAGATAGAAAACTTAGTCACACACATTTTACATAGATAGTTTTATGATAGTAATGCATTTGTAATTAGGAAGAAACGATCTATTTCTTGATAATAATTAATGCAAGCATGACTGATAGAATCGAGCTCTTATATACATAATATAAACGCATCGATCATTACTCGTTAAAGACACTGGAAATCAGGAATCTTATGTCACCTCCCCCCAACGGATATCGGTATTGTGAGCATTAATTAAAAGTTTACAGGTTGATAAGCCGTAAAAAAGTATATCAACCAAAAAAAAGCTAAAAAAATACAAATCGCCAATTTAGTGAGAGGGAATTTTTTTCTGTTCATACTTAGGCATATACTGAAGTATATTCTATTTCATACCAAGATCTGTATCCAATTGACTTGAATGATTAATTGATTAATTTGGTTTTTACTGCTTATCAACCCATTGCGAGTTACTTAAAGCCGAAACAGATATTGGGCCTTAAGAAAATTTCTTTCTTGCTATTGAATACTGCATTAACAATTTTTAGAATAACAATGATTTTTCTAGACACAAAACCTACTATTTAACCCATGACTGGGGAGATTAACTGGATTCATACTTTTCCCTAGGTTATTTGCACGTAATTGAATGTTAAGAACCCGACTTGAATACCAGCACACATCTCTTTTTATTATTGGCATTTCTCGAAGAAATAATCGGAATCTTTATAAACCAAGCAGAAAACCTTCTATTCCTGAAGACTTAGCCAAAGCTATCGCTCTCAGACACCATACAATACAGGGTGCGATATGTAAATTGTCACCGTTTTATAACTGTAATTTCGTGCATGTGCGTTGTTGGCTTTTGATTTGTCGATTTCCCAGTATAGCAGGGTCAGTTGGACACCGTCCGTGAGAAAAGGTGCACCATGATGCAATTCACTCCACTAGAAAATTGGAAACGGCATGCTGTACTGCTTGGTATTCGCGCCGGAAGCTCCAATACAGAGTGTTTGACAGTGCAGAGGATTTGGAAAAAGTTGGGTTATATATCCAGTCAACATCGTGGAGTTTGGAGTGATCACGAGTGATGGCGACGTTATGCCTCCATCCCTCTTCCTACGGGGCCTCAGATTCAACACGGGGGCGTACATCAATTGCTTTGAGGAGGTAGGGCTTCCCTGGATTAAGAGAGCGATTGCTGAAAGACCTATGTCTTGCAACTGGACTCTGCGCCATGCCGCATAAGCAGGAGAACCTAGTCTTGGCTGTCAGACAATTTCTGCGGCCATATCACCCCTTATGTATGGCCACATAGCTCCCTAGACTGCAACGCCTTTGATTATTGTTATGGTCCGGTTCCTTGTACCACGGTGATAGTCCAAAGTAGAACCAATAAAGAAGAACTCGAACACGGGTTATGGAATAACACAGATATATTACAAACAGGAATATATACAGGGAAGTAGAAAGTGTTAGTACGAACAATCAGCTTTAGTAGGGAGAACAATGTAGTCTCGACCAGTATCACTATTCCAATGTCTTGTAGTAATTGTCTAAACGCGACTCTGTTTCGGACAGCCTCTGACTCGACTGACTGACTCGCTCTGACTCGACTGACTGACTCGTGACGGACTTCTGACGGACCACACTCCAGACTTCAGACTGAACGGTATTTAGTCACCCCCTCACGAGGGCATCATGTGGCACAAGGCCGGTTTAACGTGGGATCTCCGAGTCCGTGGGCCCGTTCAAAAATATGCCCTTTGAACCCGTATAAACGGGTTCAGGGTCGGTTTACCTCCCCGAAAGAGACTCCGCCCTTCGGTATAGCCTCGTTCGGGCTACTCCCCGCCCGAAGGCAGAGAGTTCAACTGATCAGCCGGTCGTCCGACTTCGGACTGAACTCCCTGCTTCAACTTGAGGCGCAGTATTTATTACGTATGGAATAGTCCATTATGTTATTATGGGTAAGGTTCCATAACAATTATTATGCGTGGGATGCAGTTGGACGACACACCAACAAAATTCCTTGTATCACCAAAGTTGAACTGAAAGCAAGGGTTATAGCAGCATTCACCAACTTAAACAAAGAGACTGTCCAGAAGAGTTGCAGGAAATTCCCAAGTTTTATGGAGGCCGTAGTTAATGCCAGTGGTAGTTTTATTGAAAAAAATTACTCTTTATTATTTCAAGTTATTTTTGATAACATATATCTGTTAAAATGAGATGTTAGTGTTATTTTCATTTTTGCGCAATTTAAATGAGAATTTATCCATCGTACCCTCTAGATAAGCTGAAATCAATAAAGTATATGGCACAGCTTTCAACTGTTTAAAAGAACTGACTTATTGAGATAATAAAATCTCTAGCTGTGGAAGCAATGCAAACACACGCAGTGGTAAAGCCTGGGGTCTCATCGATAAGTTATTTCTAGTGTGGAAATCAAGGCTTTCAGACAACTTGATAAGAAATCTCTTTCAAGGAACGATTACCTTGGTTTTATTATATGGCTACTTAGCATGGACCCTTACCTCAAAACAGATAAGATGATTGAATGAAGCCTAGATTAGTATGCTAAGAGTGGCTTTGAATGTCACTTAGTAGCACTGTCTGACCAGTGAGCCATTGTATGGCAACCTTTGTCCATTATCAGATATAAAAATCATATTCACATAGCGCATTGTTGGAGAGCAAGATCTATGTCAAGCAGATTTTTGATGCCATGAACTACAGTCCCTCTGACATTCTGAATATGGAAAATAGAATTGGATGGCCATAGAGAGTCATGGGAATCCGTGCAAGCACTGCGACAGGTTGATTATATATATATATATATATATATATATATATATATATATATATATATATATATATAAAAAAGAACAGTAAAATATATAGTCCGGTCTTCTTATAGGTATTTTTATTTTTACAAAATAGTGCTCACTGTAAATTTACAGAGCATTAATATTATAAATTAATTGATTTAAAATATGTTTTTTTCGCTACACAGTTCTAACCCTGTTTCAAAAATGGAACTGTGTAGCGAAAAAAACCATATTTTAAATCAATTAAATCAATTAATTTATAATATATATATATAATATAATTTATAATATATATATATATATATAATATAATTTATAATATATATATATATATATATATATATATATATATAATATAATTTATAATATATATATATATATATATATATATATATGTGTGTGTGTGTATTTAGGCAGCAATATTTCTTTCATGCACATTTCATTGAATACGACAGACAAGGTGCTTTTATTTAGTTTTTATACAATTTCTCATGCGATCTAATATTTTTTTCGGATGATAAATTATATAAAACTGTCTTTTTATCCGAGTAAATATTTGAACTGTTAAATAAGAAATAGTTTGTTGTATTTATGTGTTATAAAATGTTTTCATTTTTCAAAATACAGTCAAGATATTCCTTATTTAACAGTTAAAATATTTAATCCTTGAAAATGGCTAAATGTATAGCTGAAAGCGCTCGGATAAAAAGAACATCCAGACAGTTTCTATATAATGTATCATCCCTAAAGGAAAAAAATTATTAGATCGCGTGAGAAATTGTATGAAAAACTAAATAAACGCACCTTGTCTATCGTATTCAATGAAATGTGAATATATATATATATGTATATGTGTGTGTGCGTGTGTGTAAGTGTGTGTAAGTGTGTGTATGTGCATGTGTGCAACATAGAAAAATAAAAACAATGGCATAAAGAATCAATCAACACAGAAATTAATAGTCTGGGTAATTGATGAAGTGATAATATCTTAGACATCCATTTATCTGGTAGCGCCTTGTTTGGTCAAAATTAAATTTTTAATAAGTTTTGTGACAAGCATCTGGAGTGGCTTAACAGATAAAATCTTTGCGCGACACCCTGTTCTGCAGGTGTGACAGACAGAGCTGGAATTTAGAATGAAGATCTGAGATTGTCCTCTTGTAATCTTCTGATCTCCAACAATTAGTTTCACTTTTCCCGCTCTTCACGCCTCCTCCTTGAACAACATGGCCACTGCGATCGTCTGCAAGCTGTTCCTATCTACCTGAGTCGATGCCTGTTAGTCTCTCTTGCAAACATTCTTGAATCTTAATGCAGGGCGACCTACCAGATGGTGTCCAATGGCCAGCTCACCGTATATAGACATCTAGGCAAGCAAATAAGAATATTCAACCGGTATTATACACAAAAAATCTCTAGGTTCATGGAAGAGTAACTAAAATAGAAACGAATTGCAAATCGCAGCATGAGATACATTCGAAAAATGTCTCAGACCCTAACAAGCGGGAATTTAATCATGATAATCTATACATGAGCTGTGATTCGAGGTAAATTCAAGGGTTTCTTGAACAGGACAAGAGACGCTATTTAAGCTTGTACAAGAGAGAGAGAAAATGGAATGTCAACGTGGTCATACATAACAAAGTGCATCTCAAGGATAATGCACACCACATATTAACATAAAAGACTGAGGGACTTGGTCTATTCAGCACAGGCAAAAAAAAAATGAGCACGAAATAGTCTGGTACAAGGCCGCAAAACACGGAGTATGAAAAATGATTTAATGTTTTCATTCAATTGAACTTCAAGACATCAACTGAAATAAGATGTTAAACTGCTAAATTATTAGTTCAAAAATGTATTCTTAATTTAAAATTCTGCAGTATGTGGGTATTGTAATGGTTGTCAGCGAGTCTAGTTGGTTACATCATTCGTATAAATACCGTTGAGAAAGGTATAATATCGTCTCTTTTCGCCCAAAACCTGACCTCTCTAGCCTTGGGCAACAGTAAGTCTAGGAGAAGTAAAGATCTGAATCTAACACTGAGAAAGGCAAACGAAAAGCCATTCTACTGTTTTCCTAGGAATGCATTGCAATCCACAGAAACGGAATACATACATACATACATACATACATACATACATATATATATATATAAATATATATATATATATATATATATATATATATATATATATATATATATATATATATATATATATATATATATATGTAAAAACATTTTTTATGTTTATACGTTCTTTTTATAGATGCAAATATTTAAGTAAATGCTCTGTTTATAATAAACATTATAAACGACATTTACCGGCCTGAATGTCCGAGAAATTTTCATAGAAAATATGCGTTCTCCGAAAATTTCTCGGACATTCAGGCCGGTAAATGTCGTTAATACTGTTTATTATAAACAGAGCATTTACTTAAATATAAACATTAAAAATTTCATAAAATAATTGTCTAAATTTGGCCATTTCATTATATATATATATATATATATATATATATATATATATATATATATATTAGTCTTAAGATGTGCTATATTTATGGGATAAAGTGCTCAATCAGAGATAGAGAGTGTGTAAATATAAAAGTGAACATTGAACACCGGTGGCCTGACGGTTGCGTCTAGTATGAAACAGAGTGTCACCTCTAAGTGTTGACTTCAATGTTAACTTTTACACACACACACACACACACACACATATATATATATATATATATATATATATATATATATATAATGTACCTAAGTATGTTTAAACGGTTTTCACTCTTAAACAATCGTAAGACTTGTATCACTAAATCATAATTCTCTAAAAAACATTCTTCAAATCTAAAAATATTTCATGACTTTAAATTAACTTTATAATCAAATTAATCAATCTCTTAAACAGGACAAAAAACAATCTGCTGAGACAAAGAATATAGTGTCAAATTTATCCCTTTATCTCAAATTTAAATATGTCAAATGGCCTTTCCTGACCAAATTACATTGCGCCCTTGTAAATTTCACCTTAGCGGATTATTGGCAGATTTTTTCAATTTCAATTCTAACTGGAAAAGGAAAACTATTACAAATCTTTTAACCCTATATAGTAAAAGAAAGAAAATTATCTTGCTAAATTTTTTTAATATATTTAAAATGTTGAGTCATATTTGACATGTGATGTTAAAATCTATTTCATAGCCATCATACAGGAATCAGGTTCTCTCCAAATTGTAAACTAACAACGCACAAACGGAATTCTAGTTTTTACACGATCAAGGTTGGTCAAAAGTGAATGGATCATTAACTTTCATTTTTGGTGCAACTTGTAGAATCAGTATGACGTAAGGTGACGGTTAGGAATTCTTAATGTGTTTAATTCTACAGGGTGTGTTTTTAATCAATTTAAAAATTTCCAAATGCGCACACACACAGAACCAATACACACACACACACACACACACATATATATATATATATATATATATATATATATATATATATAAAAATAAAAATAAAAAGAAAGAACAGTAAGATATATAATCCGGTGTTATTATAGATATTTTTAATTTTACAGAATAGTGCTCAATGTAAATTTACAGAGCATTAATATTATAAATTAATTGATTTAAAACGTTTAATTGATTTAAAATTTTTGAAACATGGTTAGAACTGTGTAGCGAAAAAAAATATATATATATATATATATATATATATATATATATATATATATATATATATATATATATATATATATATATATATATATATATATATATATATATATATATATATATATATATATATATATATTTTAGTTGAATGGATGTGAGTTTTCTGCGGATAGCATGAACGTAAAACCCAGGGTTACAAACTCATATCCATTCAATAAGCACCGCATATATAAAATATATATAGAAATTATATATATATATATATATATATATATATATATATATATATATATTTGGTGAACATACACACGTATATATATATATATATATATATATATATATATATATATATATATTGACATTTATACTTAAGATCAGACACTGATAAAATTTCTAGGGCATATAACAAGGAAAAAAGGGCTTGGAAAATTTGATACCCACGTGACATATTGACGTCAAAAGGCCAAGTGGAAAACAATATATATATAGAAATTATATATATATATATATATATATATATATATATATATATATATATATATCAACGTTTACCTGATATCACCTACACTATCGATATTAGCTTAGAATGCTACAAGGACAAATACAAGAACAGGTAATTTTTTCAACTCTCTCAGTACAACAAACCTGTCCGCTTTTAAAAATCAATTCGAAATACCTATTTTTTCCGGACGAATATTAATGACACCATTAGAAATTATGCCACAACCTCATTCATCAAGCAGCCTTTACAAGTAGAACCCAATTCGTGAATATCCCTAATTCTATAAGGGAACGTATAATTGAATGGCAACTGCACAAAGGACTGCAATATAATCATTTAAAGCTATTGTAAGCAACAACAGGCTGACAGACTGGAATTGTTAAACAAGAAAAGGTAACTCGAAATTTAACCCTAGGAAAGGAAACCACTCCCGGATATGGGTATCAAAAAAGGTTATTTGTGGAGGTTTTCATCCCCATCCAGTAGAAGCTATCATGACAAAAAATTAAAGGTACGCATCACTGTAGGACTGATCAAATCCAGGATAAAGGATCAAGCACAAACATTATCTCGGATCTTGTAATTTGAAGGCCCATATAAAAACCATCCAGATCCAACACAATAAACACAGAATAAAATCCATCATTTAATGGCGAATTCTAAATATTTTAATGCCTTCGACGACAGATAAAGTATATTGTTGGTAATTCTAGTATAAAATGTATTACTAGTCATTTTGCTTTAAAATTGTAGTGTTGATAATGTTACTATAAACATGTATTGTTGTATATTTTAATATGAATATATATTTTTTTTTACTTTAAAAATCAGGAGGTTAGTTGGTTTCAACCTTACGGTATCCTCAGGTGATTTTTATTAAATGACCTCTTAACGCTTCATTACAAAAAAAAATAATGAAAGCTATATTATTATTTCCCAAAATAAATAAACGCACGACGTTGGGTGTAATGGAAAGGGAGGAGGATGTGAAGAAGAAGAAGAAGAAGAAGAAGAACAAGAACAAGAACAAGAAGAACAAGAACAAGAAGAACAAGAACAAGAAGAAGAACAAGAAGAATAGCAAGTGTCTAAGCCCTACCACCTATGGATTTGGTATTATATATATATATATATATATATATATATATATATATGTGTGTGTGTGTGTGTGTGTGTGTGTGTGTGTGTGTGTGTGTGTGTGTGCGTGCTTTAATTATCAGGCGGTCAATTGGATCCGCTACCTTGGTTTCAACGTTACGATTTTTTATCAAGTGACCTCTTAACACATTTTTTTTTTTTTTTAACTAATGAACGCTATATTATTTTTTTAAAAATAAATAAACAAACGCACGACGTTGGGTGTAATAAAAAGGGAGGAGGAGGAGGATGTGAAAAATGAAGGAGAAGAGGGTGGAGAAGAAAGGCAAGGGTATCATAAATATATCGGTATGGGCTTAATTGAAATGTACATAACTTTTTTTTTACCCAGCCTCATATATGTCTAAGAGGAACTTTCTAATATGTAAGCAAGGACTAAGACTTCGGATTTCTCGTTCAGAAGGGTCTTTGGATCCGGAAATGTAATAATTGCTAATTTTTCCTGTTGGCAGTGGTGGCAAATATTGTTGTGGTTGTTATAAGGCTTTGTCTTTTTTTAAATTTTTCACCTGACAAAAGGATCCCTGTTTTTTGTTTTTGTTTTTTTTTTAATTCCACACAGCTACATTCTCACCTAAGATTTACTAACTTAAATGAAGACCTATAATTGTACCATCTTCATTTGAAAGTACCTTTAGTACATCCTATGTACATTTTATTTTAGCCATTAATTTTTTATATAAATAATTTTATATATAAAAATATAGCTGTGACCCTAACAGGTGATACCGTTCCGGCTCAGGTTGCATCTGGGAATAACAACATCTAAGAAGTGGTTTTAATCTACTCAAAACTTCCAATCTGCCGATCACAGGCCTGTAATAGCGACAGAAGGAAAAGCTTAACGTGTATATATTGTTAACTCGTTTTGAATTTGTTAAAACAGAATTGGGGTCTGTAATAAAATGATGCTAATTTAATTATTCAATAAATTTAACAGGTGAATAATCAAATTGGGCCAAATAAACACGTCAGCCATATCGGATTTTTCTGAGTTTGCAATATGGCGGGAAATTGTTTTGTCGCGCGAAATTAGTTAAGAACAAATTAACGCAACAGCTCTTTTTACAAGGATTCCTGCTTTCGCTCTAAGAGTTATTCCAACTTGTGAACTCTGAATACTTTGTGTCGAATGTGTTTCGCTCGATCCATTCTACAAGAATCTTCAGCTGAACAACAGCTGTAGAATGTATCGGCCTAAACATTATCGCTACAGAGTCACCAACACAAGAAATGTTTACGATCACCCAAAACACACTTCCGGTCATAAAGGCTTTTCGCAGATTTATACAAATATTTCTTCTTTCTTTTCTATTTAATACTGAAGAGCCGTTCATTGTAGAGCGTTAACAAATGATATGTGTAATATCAATGAAAGGGAAGATGGCAAGGAGTGAAAATTATGAGGATAAAGAGGATGGATAGAGACTGACCATTGACTTGAAAGGTTTAAGAATGTTGCGGTCATGGTACTCTGCTCCAAAAAGTAGCATTTCAATAGTAATACGGGAGAAATAAGGCGGGGGGTTCGAATCCGTGGATGTGGCATGGCGTGACCTCACAGTAAAAGTCTGAACTGGTGGAACTAAATAATGAAGCTCATCGGAATATTTGCCATAGAAATAGCGACCGAGTAACGGCAGGCTTGCAATGTTGCGTTTGTGAAAAATAGGCCGAAGTATGATCATTAAGTGTTGCCCAATAAAAACTTGAACTCGGCACGTTGAATCTACCGATCAGTGCAACGCTATGCACGCATTTTATTTTGTGTGTATTCAGGTGGAACTGAATCGAACCAGAGAGAATATTAACAACCATATCTTTTCTAGTGATCAATTGATCTGTGTCAAAAAAGAAATGTTCTTTCCTCGTGTATTGTGCAACCGAAAAGATTGGAAGGCAGTTTAATTCAAGTATTGTGTAACAATATAAAAACACAGACAAGCGCGAGTGTTACTTTGGTTTCGCTTGTTGTTACTGTTTTTTGAAGGACGTGATTAACAAAGCGTTTATATTTTAAAACTTGGATACTCTTTCTCTTTCTCTTTTATTCTCCCTTCATAACTCAACTTTGGTGTAATAGTAACAGTGTCTGTCTAACTGACTTACTAAGGTGTGACATTGATTGTGAACTGGATCACAACTGACTGCATAAAAAATACGTTATCGTTTCATCAAGAAAGTACCCGAAGGTAAATTCTGATGTTTGCTCAGATTCGGAGAAGTGTGTCGGACATTTAACTTTTCAGCACCCCTTGTAATACACAGTATGAAAGAAGAAACATGGAATAAGTATAAAGTCTAATCCTTGTCTATCCTGATCTAAAACGAATATTTTTTATTTGATTTCTTTTCTCCTTGTTTTATTTTTCTTTCTCGTTTTCTGTCTAACACTCCCTTCCTAACTCCACTTCGGTGCAATAACAATTTTCTCTGCTTGGCTAACATGCTGAAGGCGATGAAATTAATAAGGTGTTGAACCGCAAGTGAGTGCTTCAAGAATAATGTATTCTATGAAAGAATAGACACATGATAATTATAATGATTTATCATTTTCTATCTTGGTCTTTTACATTTAATGACAAAATCCAGCGCTTTCTGTATCCGAAGGACTCGTTAGGAACGAACATTCGCAAAAACATGTTTTTCTCACATTTTATGAATAAATAACTAATGCCGCCATCCCAGGAGATCTTTTCAGATTATTGAACTCATTCTTTGCGTTGCTTTTGTTATTAACAAAATGTTGTGGCTCATCTACTGCTTTTGTTCTGGTGTCCCCATCCGTAAGAAAAGAGAGAGAGAGGGGAAGAGATTTCTATTTTCACTTGCAGATTGTACATATGAAGGAGAAAGAACTACAACAGCTGAAAATACATTTGACTAACAGCAAAGACATCACAAAGAATATGTTCAGTAGTGGAAACTCTTGCAATGATAATAATTCTTCCCAAATTTAAATAGTAAGGCGACAATATTTTGATTACGTTTCTCGGCTACAAATATTCATGTTCTTTCTAATAAGCTGATATTTACTAAGTTTAGTAAGAAAGAAAACCAAATAACGTGAGGAAAATTGATTTTCGCCAATCAGTTGGGAGAAGGCGTTGAACATAATCCTTCGAAATCAGCAACTTCAATCACCAACTACTGACAACTATCTAAACCATAGAACAAGTTGCAGAGTGGAGTGAGATTTCGATAAAAATTGGTAACTATCTACGTATAGATTTTTACTTAGCTAAATACAGCACAGTGTAAAATATCCATATAATTTATGTGAATACTGTTCTGAATTTATAAATGAATATATGTCGCTTATTACTCACTTATCAAAAATAAGATAAAACTAAAGATAATACATACTATAAGTGTTATGTGGTCCTCCCCTTTTCATATAAGTGGACTCTACCAGTGTTACTTGGAGTGCTGCCGTTAAATACCCAGTTAGACAATCAGAGAGAGAGAGAGAGAGAGACTGAGACTCACCTCTTCTAGAAGTCAGTCACAAGCACGTAGACTCTAAGGAAGTCTTACTTCGAGACTGTATATATCTATCTGTATTTGCTACTAACCGCGTTCCTGGACTTACTAATAGTATTACCCTTTGTATGATTGTGTAAATACATTTTATTTCTTATATATAATTATTGTGTTTGTCATTCCTTGGAGACCGAATTCATCTCGGAATCCACAACAACAAGTGTAACGATTGACCTATTATCTGAATCGAAAATTATTAACGATTGACCACTACTTACATGACCCTGAACTTTTACCTATCATGATGGATAGATCTTTCCCTCAAGGTGGCTAATTGTCTTAAACACGTGTTGGGACTCAATCTCACCTTAGACCTCAAGTGGGCCCCATATATACGATCTGTTGATAAAGATGCTGGAATTGACTATTGACTGAGCCGCTGCTATATATTCTATATATATATATATATATATATATATATATATATATATATATATATATATAAGACACACTCATTTTCCTAAAAATATTCCCTAGATTTTATAGTTGAAGTATTTGAAAGGCTAATGTTTACCCAGATGCTATTGACTCCATAATGCTCTCCTGCGAGGCTCTATCTTTACAAAAGTCAGATCAGACCAAAGAGTATTGCTGTCATAGCTAGGCTGGAACTGCCCAATTTTCACTTTCCAAGTTTGATATAGTTCAAAAGTATTTAACCCCTACAGTCCTTTTCCCCACATATACAACATTGCAAGCTTATCATTATTCCATCACTATTTCCATGGAAAATATTCAGTTCATAAATTTACAGCTAAGATCTACTATGTCATGTACACAGTTGAATCATTCTCATTCTATTTGTGAAAAGGAAATTCTATTTAGATAACTTCTTCCAGAGAACTACTGCTTTGTGGAATAGACTCCCGAGTGACTGTCCCTGAGCAATAGAATCTTAATCTCTTCAAGTCAATAATTATTTATCCTACATTTTCTCATAATCTATATTTACTTTCTCCTCTCACTTCTATACAAAAACCTCACTCAGTAAATCTCTATCTTTGATTCTTGGGCCTTATATTTGGTGAACATTTATTTAAAAGAAAGATTTATTCATTATTACTATCATTGTACACATTTTTACTTTTGCTTACGATATCTTCATATTTCAATAACATCAAATGTTTGCTTGTAAAGAAACTAAATTTTTTTCTTGTCATTCTCTACTGAAGTGGAGATTATATGCCAACAATTAAATATTAGCAAATATTTATGGGTACATATTTTATATAATGATGACACACATTTATTTTCCTTTGATGTTTAAAAGTGTGACAGAACATTTTCTAGTATGATGCCTCTATAGCAGAATCCCCAAGTCATATTCCTTACAGTCCAATCATAGTTTTCTTCCATTCTTCCCCAATTCTGAACAGTTATTTAGAAACTCTAATCTTGTATGTTTATTTGTTTCTGAGATACAACTTAAACAATACATGTTACCACAACCAATTTAAGAGCATATTGTACCTTGCAGTGCCAAATTTCATTCAAATTAGACAAGGGATTCTTGAGCTAGGGCCGATTTCTGTTTTTACAGTATTTCTAATAGGAAATTCAGTATTTGTTTTTTTTTAATACAAATTCTTATTTACATTATTTACATCTTTATTGCCATATTCATGATGTTTCGGCTATTGTATGCTTTAGCCTTCTTCAGATTATTGGAATTTTGAACTGAACCCTTTATTTCATCCATCGGGGTAGATTGTTCTAGTTCCATGTGCCATTGGTTGGATTTATTCATTATTATTATCATTTTACACATTTTTATTTTTGCTTACGACATCTTCATATTTCAATGACATTAAATGTTTGCTTGGAAAGAAACTATTTTTTTTAATAATTATGTTAATCCAATCTTCCAAGTGTAAAGAGCTTGCCTTATAAATAAGCATTCAGAATATTAGTTTTTCTTGGATTAAACATTGTCCATTGTTTTAAGTGGGGAATTTGTAACTATATCAGCCACCAAGTAGACCTTAAGTAATCTGATAATAAGACCATTCAATTAGAATATCTATATTTTTACTGTATATAAGACACAATCACTTTCCTAAAAATACAAAAAAAATATTCCCTAGATTTTATACTTGAAGTACAGGGTGACCCAAAAAACGGGAATTTTTGAAGTGCGTATTGCCAGACATGAGTAAGTGGCAACACTGCGAGACAGTGACCTTGAGCAAGTAAACATTTCGCCATTTAGAATTCAAGATGAAATTCACAGTATCCCAGCTGAGATGCTGCAGCAGTCAATGAGAAATCTCAACAGCAGATTTCAAGAATGCATTCGTACAGGAGGACGCCATCTACAGGACGTAATTTTTTAAAAATGAAAATTCCATCATTGTCTCTTAAATGGCATGTTTTAAGGTTTCAATTACTATGAATAAAATATTTTTCTTTCATCACTCTTGGTTTTATTGGATTGTTAAAAAGTTCCCGTTTTGTGGGGTCACCCTGTATTTGAAAGGCTAATGTTTACCCAGATGCTATTGACTAGCAGTACTTATCCAAACGCCATAATGCTCTCCTCTGATGATCTATCTTTAAAAAAAAATCAGGTCAGACCAAAAATAAAGTATTGCTGACATATCTATGCTGAAGCTGCTCAGCCCTCACTTGCCAGTCTTGATAGCATTCAAAAGTGTCGACGCGGACTTGTAGGTGATTAATTATTTTCCACTCAATAACCCATTTTCACTTCTTCATCACCACCAGACTTAGCATTCTGAGACTTCCATCTTTTTGGAGGCACTGAGCGGCAAACATTATTATTGTGATGGAGATATGAAAACTGCTTTGAGGAATTAGCTACATCAGTAGTCAGCTGAGTTTTACGAAGCTGAGGTACATGCCCCTCATTCATAGGTGGAATACTGCCATTGAAAGAGGTGGTGACTATGTTGCAAAGTAAGGATGTGAACCTATGATGTATAGCTGTATCTTGATGTACGATATGTTTGACTATATTCCTTATTTATTATATAATAAAACAAATTGCATTACTTTTTGACTCACCCTCGTAGTCAAAATATTACAATGCATTTCTGTAATAAAAAATACTACATTTTTATGTCGCTATAATCATTAATGCGAATAAAAGTTATTTATTTCTACTCGTGATATGCTGAGTTATTTAAAGAGTTATTTGCTATATATTCTCTCCTTTTATACAAATATCTCATATTTTTATATCTTTACAAGTTTTCGTCTCCTCAAATTCTTTCATGAAAAGTACCACAAGAAAAACGAACGCAAATCTATTCAGATGAAATCTCAGTGGGTCAAACCTTATTTCTCATACAAATTGCATTTGGGCTTACGAGCACATCACATTGAAACTCCGCTTCCCGTATGGTCACTGATGCTCAGCAGCATTTAGCCTAATCAATACCTAAATGGGCGACCGCTTGTAGATAACAGGTGCTGTAAGCTTGGATTTGCGGATGGTGTAATGTATAGTCGAAGATTTTAATCAGTGGACCTAGTCCCAACAAAAGTTGGCTTCGCTATATTCAATTACGCGCAAATACCTATGAGGAAGGTATATATCCACCTCTTCTCCCCCAGCTATGGGTTAATTAGTAAGACGTTTATCATTAAACCATTATTATCTCCAAAGATAAAATAAAATTGCGCACAGAATATTTATAGAGTCGGCATTAAATAACCCATAAAGGTGTTGGTTTGGCGTGAAACGAACAAACAACCAAAATTGATTCCGTTTATTGTCCGAGGAGGTAATTATTCTGCAGGCAGTTACTTGTAAAATACTACCCCAATAATTATTAATACGAATAAAAGTTTGTCTGTCTATATTTCTGAGATGAGGTATTATGCACACTATTTACATCATTCGGACTATTGTCCTCATGTTTCTCACCATATTTATTACAACGTTTCGGCCGTTGTACGCCCCGGCCTTCTTCAGGTGGTTGCATTATCGAACTGAACCCTTTATTTCGCTCACTGGGGTAGACTGTTCTAGTTCCACGTGTCATGCTTAATGGATATCAGTTTTCAGTTATCTCCTGGGGATAAAGACGTTAGTTAGATCTAGTGACAGGACTCAAAGAATGTAAGTTCAATACCTGGTTAAGGCAGTGGAGAACTTTCAGAGGGGAATTAACAGGAAATAAGTGACAACTGACATCCATTAAACATGGCACGTGGAACTAGAACAGTCTACCACAGTGAGTGAAATAAAGGGTTCAGTTCGACATTCCAACCACCTGAAGAAGGCCGGAGTGTACAGCAGCCGAAACGTTGTAATAAATATGGCGACAAAGATGAGGACAATAGTCCGAATAATGTAAATAGTGAATAAAAGTTTCTATATATTTGTTTAACGAATCTTAATCGAAATCTTCCGGATTATGTAAAGAGCTAGTTTCTATATATCCCCTGCTTTTATACTAAAAGCTGAGCTTTGGAAAGAAAAGAAAAACAATATTCTCCCATTTGCCATCTCTATTATGGGCATTATTATATTCCAAGATATAATACCACCTTATTTCACTAACGGGACGGAATAGCTGAATCAAAAAGTATGACAAACATCTTTTGCCTTCTGAGAAAGCATTATACCGCTAAATTATATATACATATTAACACGTGTCCCAGCAAAGAAATTCTAACACATATATGCAACAACAAGCAGTGTGAAACGTGGTGGAAAACAGAGTCTTACTTGTAATGATTCTCAACAAGAATTGGGACTGCCGGAGATTCTTATGCGTTTCTGAGGAAGCTATATTTATGATTCCAGGTACGAACAGGTTTATTTCATCTGCTCTGTCATTAGCGAGGACATATTCCTCTCAAACAGGAAACGGAGACACACGTCTTTCCCCAACATAAAGAATACGAGCCGGAGAAAATTTCTATATCTGGTGAACATATATTCCTAAGGGAAACGGTGCCATGTAAGAGGTGGCCGGAGGATGCAGATTTAACTTCAGTTAAAAAAAAAAAAATACTGCTTGGTTTGCTTCTTGGAAGCTGACTGACAAACCAGCTACTTTCAGGATTCACGTGACTAATTGGATGCCACGTGACCCACGTGAATTCATTTCGACCAAAGAGGCATAATCGCCTTTTGTATCCGTACAATAATCTTGTCTCATATTTGCAATTTAAAATGGCAAATCAACTCCACCTTCAGAATGTACCGTGTAAGATATTTGTAAAATCGAATCTGGTTATTTAAAAAAATAGTTTCTATATCTGGGGTAGCTATATCCCCCAAAGGTAAACGGTGGCATGTAGCAGCTGGCCGTGGAGGGGGGGCAGATTTAACTTCAGGTAAAAAATAATAAGTGTTTGGTTTGACACCTGGAACCTGACTGACCGGCCAGCCACTTTCGACATTCTATCCAGTGACGTCATAAGCGGACGTCATGTGACTTTATATCAACCAAAGGGATGCAATCGACTTTTGTATTCCTACAATACAACTTATAATGGCAATATAAAATGTTAAATCAGGTTCGCTTTTAGAATGTACCATGTAAGATACTTGTAAAATCCAATCTGGTTATTTTAAAATCTTTATAAGTTTTCAATGTGCGTGATGCAACTCTTCAGACTCTTTTGGGAAATGATCTTAAAAAAAAACAACACTAATGAAACCTAAGTGGATCGAGTCTTATATCGGTAAGAAAACTGCTTCTCTTTATTATCTGAGGAGAGAATGGCTCTGCAGGTGGCCACTTGTAAAATACTGTCTTCAATAACGAGATATCAAGTTTACGTGGTAATTAGTGGACATCTTAAATCTAAGAACTGATGCAATTTGTACCAGATCATGTTTCAGAATACTAATCTGGTTTGCCGTTATGCAAAGAATGCATAATTCTCATTAAAGAGCGAACACCGGGTCTTCCCTTCTCATCCTCTTCTACCTAATAGAAGGGTAATCACTTTATAAAATAAAATAGAAGCAAGTTTAACGATCAGAAACGAATTTGATGTGTTTATTATAAAAGGCATTAAAGAAAAGAAAAACCAACACGAAAGCTCATTTGATCGTCTCGAGCAAATAAAATGAACAAGGTATTACGAATCGTCTCAAAACAAATAAAGTATTGAAGAGATTATTCTAAATACGAGAGATCATCTTTTCATATATAAATAGTCAAGAGAATTAAGTAACAATAACAAATAGCAACATATAACAAATAACAACATATATAAATAGCAACATATAGCAAATAACAACATATACAAATAGCAACATATAACAAATAGCAACATATAACAAATAGCCACATAACAAATAGCAACATATATAAATAGTCAAGAGAATTAAGCAACAATAACAAATATTTTGATGGATTTTTTTTATGGCTTACCAACATTTTACAGGTTATTTAAAGCCAGACAAATATTTTTAGATTTTAAGAATTTTGGGGGAGGGGGGTTATAATGATTTACTGATGTAAATGCTACTAATTAACCCGACGCTGGGGGAAGAAGAGGTGGATAAATATATCTTTCTTAAGGTTATTTGTACGTAAGGAAATATAATGAAACCGACTGTTGTACTCGGCTATCTGATTTCAGATTCCATCCGCACATCCAAACTTACAGCGCCTGGTATTCCCAAGCGGTCACTCATCTAGATATTAACCAGGCTCATTGTTGCTTAACTTCAGTGATCGTTCGAGAACAGGGGAAGATATTTTATTAAGAAGATAGTTGCGGTTTCTGAAGTTCTGAGGTTGTTTTCAAAATCTCTATCTATAAAAGGCAGGGTGTGTGTGTGTGTGTGTGTGTGTGTGTGTGTGTGTGTGTGTGTGTGTGTGTGTGTGTGTGTAACGAATGCACGGCCGCAATTTTCGACGGATTTGCACCAAAATTTACATGCACATGCTCCAAGTTAGTGGGAAGGCCAAGACCGACTTTGCATTTCCCAACTCCCATCGATAGTGGAATTAATCGATTTTTTCATGCTTCTACGGCACTTTTCATGTAGTTTGCGGCCATTTTCTACGGGCCAGAGTGAGAGCCTATAGCTGGCTGCCACGAATAGGCAGGAAGATTCTATTGGCCAGCGTAAAAGCCAACAGCTGACTGACACGAATGTTAACTAGCATGCAACAAAAAAATCGATAGCTGCATTCGTCACAAGTGGGAAACATTTAAATCTGCATGCCACTTTACTCCAATTGGCTCATTCGCTTGCTTAAACTCAACGTTGATTCTGATTCCGCAGAACTGGGTTGGGTGTGAAAAAGTATTTGTTGTTAACATTCTTTTTTCATTCAGTTTTTCCAGTTACGAGTCCTTTTTTAAAGCTGATTGTTTTGTGTTCATTTTGTTTAGTTCTTTTTTCGTAACAGATTTAATGTTTAGTATAGAGCTTAGAAAAAATTTGCAGTGTGAGATAGGCAAGAAGTAAGGCATGTAGCAACATCAGCACGGAAAAGAGCACTCCTTTAAAGGCAAGGAAGGGTAAAAATATTTTAAGTCAAGTGATAGCGATTGCTGTATGAGTCGTACGATTTTTGAATCAAGCACGGTCAATGCCGAGCCATGCTGCTAGTTACATATATTATTCAAGAAATTGTTTATATTTCTCTCTAAAGTTCTGAAATGAATTGTTTTTATTATTCCAAATTAAATTCTTCCAAATAATTTATGTCTGATCTCCAATATCACACAATTTAATATTTACTGATGTATTTACATTTTAAGGCTTATTTGCAGGATATTTAAACCCAGAATTTTTTTTTTAAACTGTAAGAATATTTTTTAGATAATAATGCTCTACTGATACAAGACATAATAATTAACCCATAGCTGACGGAGGATTTATACCTTTCCTAAGGGTATTTGCGCGTTAGTGAATATAGAACTCAGCTCTCCGATTTTTAATTCCGTTTCAACGTGATGTGATCGTAAGCCAGTATATTTTAGTACCTCATCTCGAGTAACTAGATACCTTGGACCGAACATGTCAGCAACAATGAAATTTTAGATGAAATGGAAACGAAAAGGAATCTTATACTTGACAGCAGGAAAAAACAGTTGAAATTTCATAGGATATATAATAAAGAAAGAGGGTTTAGAAAATCTGATACTCACAGGACAGATTGAAGTCAAGAGGAATAAAGGAAAATAACGTATAATCTACTTAGTAAATGGATGACGTACATGGTTTAGGAAAAATAACAAAAAGACAAAATTTATTAAGAGTTACGAAGGACAGGAAATTGTAGAGAGCCATGTTCGCCTACGTCCTGAAGGGACATGCCTCATAGAACAACTGAATTGTAATATTCAAGTCGAGATAAAAGGTGAGGAATAAGAAAAAAGCGCGAAACTAATTCTAAATGTTGAATATAACATATGGAGAAAGTCGAAGAATATATCGATCAATAGTTATGCCAAAAGAAGATGAAATATATTTATTTTATTTTTGTAGCTTAATAGCTGTCCTTGTGAAGGTAAATCAAAAGTCCAGCCGGCCATCAGAATACGACAACGTATTTGCTAAGCTAAATTCAGTAGTCCACAAGACGAGAGACTAGAGAAAGAAAAAGAAAATTGTTACCGTGTTTACTAAGTTTAGCTTAATATAGCTCTCCTTCGCCTTCTTCGCCTTCTTCTTCTTCTTCCTCTTCTTCTTCTTCTTCACCCAAAATCTTTAAAATCCTCGTAATTCCGAGTTGGCAATTTTTTTCTCCATCTTATTACTCTCTTGACTCAATAAGGGTGTCAGCAGTTGTAGCTGAGATTTCCTGGAAAGAAGACGTCGTTTTATCCTGTCAAGTTTTCATGTCTTATATATATATATATATATATATATATATATAGCAAGGAATAAGCGGAATGTAAAGGACATAATTATGAAAACTAAGAACTAAAACAAACCGGTTTCGTCCCAGTACTCCTCAAGAACGAAACCGGTTGTTTGTTTTAGTTCTTAGTTTTCATAATTAGGTCCTTTACATTCCGCTTATTCCTTGCTATAATAAAATTTTGTACCTGTAAGAATCTTTTTTCAAATATATATATATATATATATATATATATATATATATATATATATATATATATATATTACTGTTCACCATCTACATGGCCAGGGGTCACTCGTGGTAGGGAGTTACGGTGTGTACTTTATATTGATAGGAGGGGAAGATATCGGTTGACTCTAGACTTGGACAGGTTAAGATTGTACTGATAGTCTGTCCTATAGGGCGGTGGTTCGCAGGAAGCTGTTTGATTGGAACTTATTTCTTGCCTATGGACTACGAGGGAAATGTGGGTAATTTGCTACTATGTAAGTGCCATGGTGGGTCCTAGACATGAAGGTCTGACCTGATAGATTCTGGAGATGCAATTCGTCCGAGCACTTTCTATGGTAGTAGCGATAGGACGCCACATCCCGCCTCTGAAAGAAAGGTTGGAGATGGAAAATAAGTCTTCTTTCACAATGACTCGGAAACGCCTTTGAACTATATCAAGACTGGAAGGTGAGGTGTGGGCATCTCAAAGACAACAGTATTCCATTTTCGGCTTTATCTAGCTTTTCTAAAAGTAGAGAATAGCATGAGTAGTCAAGTACCTACTGCCCAGGGCTGACTGATTTTTGCTGGAATTTTTAGAGGGTATAAAACACTCCATTTCAGAAAGGATCCATTCGGAGATTAAGGCAGCAGTTTCTGGGGGCAGCATGTTTGAAAAAGTTTGGATGAGGAGCTTCTGTTTTATAAGAGCGAAAGTTGTCCCAATCTGCCTCCGCATAGCAAAACTCGTTCTATGGAACGGTAAATCATGGGATGCCATTGGTTTTGGAGTCAATCTCTGACTAGAGAATGACCTGACATAGCAATGGGAGCTAAAACTTTTGCTGAGCATTTTTGAGGTCTAGGAAGTACGCCTGATCTCTCGCCGCATTCGTGACTCGGGTGGGTTCTTCAATAATCCGGGTTACTTCATATGGGGTTGACAAGTCTTTTCTCAGAGTAATCTAACCACTCTTTGTGGTGAACATTGAAGTCATCGCATATGTGAACGTTGTCCGAGGGAAATTCGGTGAGGATATTATAATCCTCTCTGATATTCGATCGAAGATTACTGACCCTTCATCCTGAAGACGATACAGAACAAAGATGAATGTGGTATTATAAACAAGGGCCACGCGGAAAAACATATACGGGAGATCAGTGTCCTCGTTTTTTTGTGTCCCTACCACAGGGAAATGCTTCCTTGATGTAGGCACCGAGCTCGTGAACGTGGCGGTTTAGGTGGTCGTATTTTGTTATAATGGTTGACTATCCCGGGATTGTAAGATCCTGCAATGGGATTAAGGCATTATTACCCATTTCAGACAGGAACAGGCGGTAGGGTTTTATATAATTCCTATATATAAGTATGATAGAAAAGTTATAACTTGAGCAATAATAACAATTATAAACCCCCTTAACTTTTATATATACAAAAATTACTTGTAAAAATGAGAAACGGCAAGATGTGGAAACAAGAAAACGAATATTATTTATTATCTGGTTCTTATGTGGTTTTGAATAAACGAGAGAATCTAATACTGTGTGAACTGTGAGTTTAGGGTCAAATGTAGATCAAATATGGATTGGAAACGGACAGAAGGATAAGATAAAGAGTAAAGTGTATACAGTCTTTCTTGTATGTTTTTTTATAGATGTGTGTGCAATGAGTGTCAAGATAATTTAGTTGGAAAATACAAAGCTAAGCCAAGATGCATATCTTAAACCTTCACCAGAACAGTAAACAGAATGTTTATCGATCACTGACAGCTCTTTTGGTGCTGTCAGTGGTCAGCACAACACTAGAAGAACAATATCAGAACCATCCTAAAGACCTGTAATAAATTACTTAGCTTATTAGTTGGATAGTATTTGGACCAGTTGCTAATCTATAGACATTATTCTAACTACAAGAGCAAGGTTGGTCCAGCATCCAGATCCACACAGAGAATCCTTCCTCTACTGTCATCTTTTTCTTTCCTCTACTGGTGGAAAAGTATGACAATCCTATGTTGGTCACATAAGAACCTATTCAATATGAAAGGATCTAATCGACAAAGCTGGGAACAGTTAAACAATGATATAAAAAAGAATTTGCTATGACATACATTGCTATATGATAATCTGTAGGCGAGTTATAAATCTGAGTAAATTATAAATACCCTAACATTTAAATATACAAAAAAATACTTGTAAAAATGAGAAACAGCAAGATGTGGAAATAACAAAACAGATCTTATTTATTTCCTAGTTGCTATGTGATGTTGAAGACATGAGGAAATGTAATACTGAGTGAATTTTGAGTTGGGGTCAAGTAGATTAAATATGGTTTGTAATCTGACAGAATGCTAAGATAAAGCATAAGTAAAGTGTATACAGTCTTTCTCATATATTTTATAAATGGGCGTGATGAGTGTCCAGTTCTATGCTACTATTATGACCTGGAAAAGAAAAAGAAGCCGAAATTTTCGCTGACGTACTTGTTGACAGCCTGGCCGGGTTGACTGCCTGTCTAATAATAATAATGTCACGTGATTGTGTGTGTAAAGGAGAAAAGTGGGGTCGATTCTCATTGGTTTAGAAAGAGTGAATTAATTATAATTGTCATAATTATATTATGATTATTTTTTTTTAAACTATACTTAAATTTTATTTATTTATTTTTGGGGGCACGGCAAATTGACAGTATAATTATTTTTTTATTTATGGGATGTTTATGGACACGTATGTTTTCCGTCCAATTTTTCTTCGTTATCTCAACAAATTCTATTTACCGTTAAATATTTTTTTCTCTGTATCTTTTATTCGGTATGAAAAAGATGCTAGATCCTAATTGACTTCGCAGGTATACATTATGATATTCTTGTTACAGATTATCTGTAGCATTTCAGTGAACCGGCAGATCTAATTCCAATAGTGAGAAATAGATTTTGATTATAAATGGTATTTTTGTTTCATCATGAAATTCGAAGAGGGGGAGTCAAGTAAAAATACTTTTATTCAGGAAATTGATGAAAATATATTGCATTAATTTTATTCAATAACTAGAAATAAGATTTCAATGCCCAACTCTGGTCGCGTTGTCATATATCCGCTCCCCCATTCCGACGTCCCTTAGCTACAGTTCCTTGGAGGGAGCACATTATCTGGCGTGATCAACAGTATGAACAAAGAAAGTACGCGCAAACCCAAGATCACGATGAATTGGGACTTCGCGCTAGCCTAACCATCGGTGGCTCCTAAATAGTCCCGGCTGTAACATTTAAGGGGTCATCATCTTGAAAAACCGATCATAGTGAAATTCGTTCTAACTTCTCGGAAGAAGGATTGGCATGTTGATTTTAACGCCTCCAGAACAAACCTTCTCTCTATTACAGACCCCCTTTTCTACTTCCCATCATCAAGGCTAACTTATAGAAGAATGACTCATTGTCCCTTCTCAGACTAACAATCTCGTCTGACAAGAAGTGGAAAGATTATATTCAGTCAATTTCTAGGTTCAATGTGTTGTGCTAGGCAATTTTTCTCTCCAGAATCTATCTTACATATTTATAAGACTACGATTCAGCCATGTTATGAATATCGCTGTCACGTTCGAGGCTATAAATCAGATGGTAATTGTTCGGATGAACTCTTCGCTATGGTAGCAAGAATTTATGAATTTTAAATACAGTTAAATTGACTTCACAGGTATGGATTATGATAAATCCGCGGACATACTGGCGCTATTCATTCCTGTTACAGATTATCCGTAGCATTTCAGTAAACTGTTTACAAGCTCTCATTAATACACAGTTGACATACCTAGATGTAACCATAAGTGCTATTCTGAGGGTTCCTTTTCTCGCACTTCTCCCTTGTGGAATTTTCTTCCGGTCCCATGCTTTCCAACAAAATTTGAACTTCAAAGATTT
>CAHIKZ030005170.1:252500-282500 GCA_903632075.3 Acanthosepion pharaonis | reverse complement strand
GGCTATTGGTAATTTATCATATCGGAACCACAATGATGCATCACATTTTTTTTATTGTCTTTCCTTTGTTTATTTAAAAGGAATATCCTTGACATTGTTTGTTAGGGTAAATGAGCAGGGGAGTTAGAGTGAGTGAGTGATAGAGAATGTATCTGAAAGAGTCGGCGAAGTACTTGCCATTATGTGGTAGCCCGTCTCAATTTTCTGAAGCCACGACACACCATGGGATCTGAGAGCGGAGAGACAGTTTTACTCCTTTATTGCTGCAACATTATTGAACGTTTTAGCGCGTTTTCAGTCTTGAAAACGTTTTCAGTCTATGAAAAACATAAGCAAACGACAAAATCTCACTCCCAGGATTCCACTCCCACGGATTTCAAACTACATCGATTCGGTTCGGGGTGTCAAAGTTCTGTCCAGAAACTCTCTTTTTGTCTAGCCTGCGCATCTTGCTTGAACTATTTTCGTCATTTATAACTATTAAGTTTCAATCGCCAGTGAGAAAACACAGGCAACCCCATTATTGAATTAAGTAGACCACGTGATCGTAGAGAAACGCATATATGTGATGTAGCGTGTGTCTAATTGATCGCTATATTCTAGTCTATCCTCTATACTATTCGGGTCGCTATCCTCTATTACTATACGCAGTGATATTATTCTGTATTGTCTTATCTACATTATTCTCTATTCGGTTCAATACTGTGGTTACTTTTCGAGCAAGTATTATCGAGTAAGTACTATTAGTGCGAGTGACATTCGATGGCGTCTGACACCAGTATTGTTCTACGGCTTACGATAGTTGTATCTGCGATTACAAAGTCTCTATTACAACGAGCATTACGAAAGTGACAACGAGTATTCGCTGGCATCACAAAAGTGGTAACGAGTGTCCGTTGACATCAAAAAATAACAGAAATATTCACTGTATAAAATAATCAGCACTTTTTGAAAATTTATTTATATTATGGCTGCTTTATGCTTTTTATGAAAAAATACGTTATTTGGAAAAATAATCGGTATAATTATAACAATGATACATGGATTTAGTGTTGTTATTGAATAGCCTTTGATTCTCATATACATGACATGGGCGACGTGCAACTCGTTCAGAAATGTTACGTCGAAAACTAAAATAATTAACGTGGATATGTTACTCGTAAAGAAAATAATGACATAATCAAGATTTTGACGTCCCACACCACTTCAAACCAAAGTTTAGGAAGGACGTTCCAATCAACATTGGAAAGAGTGATAAAAGTGGACTTGACAAACTTATATTGCTGAAAAATCATCTTCATAAATTTCAACAAACAGTAACGTCATCTGTACGATCAATGAATACCGAATGTTTCCTTATAGGGAAAAGGATAATTTCATCAATTATAAATGTATTAAAAATAATATCTAAAGTTCGTCTATTTGTATTACTAACCAATTCAACTGGTATCATTTAAATTATATAGATTCATGTCTACACGCATAGGAATTGTGAGTATATGTATAGTCGCTTAGTTTCGTTTGGTTTGGTTTGTTTTACGGAATATCAACTTGAATGGGTTATTTAATACCGACAAGAATTTTACGATAGGTTCGTATCAATAGAATATGTAGTCTTCATAAAAAATCAGTTTGTAGATCAGGTTTCACTGACTTATAAAGAGTATTTTCTTCAAGAGTCAAATGTATACTGGTAATTTTTCTTATGCCAAAAATGTATTGCTGATAATAATTTTTTTTCAATAATGTATTGCTGGTAATATTTTTTAATGTATTTGTTGTGGTGTCCTCTAAAGAGTCTATGTTGGACTCTTCCGCCTACTATAAGATTAGTAAGAAAGTAGGCCTTGGGGGGGGGGAATAGTCGATAGAGTGAACGCTGGGTCAACCGACACACACTCACTAGTCGAGTACTACTCTTACTGTTTAATATATGATATATCTGTAACACTTGTTTTGTTATTTCTTTAACGATTTACTTGGTCACAGCAGTATTGATGGTATTTTACTATAAAAATCCATTTTTATACTTTCATAGTTTTTTTACCACAGTTAAAGGTTAAGTATTTGCCCTTACTTCCGATCCTAACAGATGATACCACCACAGGTTAGGGTGGAACAACAGGTGTGGTTCTACGCTCCTCAAAATCTCCCGATCAGAGGCCTCGCTGCCGGATGTAGTTTATCATCCTACCCAGGACGGATGGTCGCTTTGAAAACAAAAGAGGTAGACTGACTTTTGCTTTAAATTAAATTACTTGTTAAAACCGAGGGACGAAGAAAATGTACTTTCTGGAAGATGGCTAGCAGAGAAAAAAATTTTATATCAAAAGGGAGAATCCAAGAGAAAAGATCGACTAAGAAAAAATAACTATCTACATTATTCGGACTATTGTCCTCATCTTTGTCGCTATATTTATTACAACGTTTCGGCCGTTGTACGCTTCGGCCTTCGTCAGGTGGTTGGAATTTCGAAACGTTGTAATAAATATGGCGACAAAGATGAAGACAATAGTCCGAAAAATGTAAATAGTGTACATAATACCTCATCTCAGAAATATAGACAGATAAGAAAAAAATCGTCAGAAAAATAATTTTACGTTTGCGTTGAATTTTAATTAACAACACTGACGGTGTGTTTGGACAATTTATTCTGTAAAACGTAATGACACTTCTGTCTTTCCCGTCACAGAATTGCCGTATTATAGTGAAATATGTCCCATTCATTCAAGCGCAATATGCCGAAGAATGGCTTTGCGGTGCTGGGAATATGATGGATAAATAAAATAATTGATTTTTCTAATAGACCCTCTTCATTTTCGTCAAAAAACCTCATCACTCGAAAAAGACCTGATTCATCAGGAAGTAATCTTTGATTCAGATCCCATTAATCTAAAGAGGTACAAACGTCCTTCGAGATAAGAGGGACGAGTTCGTTATGTAGCTAATCAATAAAAAAAAATCACTAGATCTTTTTTTTTTCTATTTTGCCAACCACTCGTTGTTATTTTTAGAAGATGAAACAGATACTCTTAATTACTTTTCAGATTATTTACCAGAATTAGGTTCGCCATCTTTTTGTCACAGAAATAGATGCTGATTAGTCCGATCAAGTTTTCTCTCCATTGTCCTGTCTGGTGGCTGAGAAAGGAGCGTGGTTGTGATTGGAGCCATTGATTACTATCCAAGTCTAGATAAAAATACAGGATTTTGAAGGGTTTTTAATCATTTCACCCTAAGAAAGCCAATAAAGCCACTAAGACACATGGGTTACTGAGTGTGAAAGAAAAAAAACGAGAGATAACAATAAAAGAAGAATAATTAAGGTGACAGAAGATGACGAATGACACTGCATTTAAATTTTTGCAGATCAAAATTGACTGAAAGGCAAGAAGATGGAAGAGAGTTCCACAAGCAAGAAATGCGTGAGACGTGAGTGTCAGCATAGAACTTATGGCTACATCTAGAAATTTCAATTGTAAAAATGATGAGACCTATCGGCCAATCTAGTACTGCGGTTGAATTCATAAAGCTCATCAGGAAAATTACCATGAAAATATTTATAGAAGAACTAGAAGGAAGCTGCGTTACGCTGGTCGAAAAGTAACTGAAGCCGAGACGTCAGTTCAGGATTGATAACATTGCAGATTCTTTGCATTTTGCCAAGAATCTTTAAATACATAGCAGAAGCACTAAACCAGATGTGACAGTAATATTCCATGCATGGAGAAATGGTACACTTGGAAAACAAGAGACAGGTTTTGGTGAGAAAAACTGTGCAAATTTTTAAAGTAGATCACACAGTTGGAATATTGGTGAAGCACAATACTCCATATCTCAATCACTTTTTTTATTGGCCTTGTAACTATGCTAAATTTAGTAAATTGTTTTTGTTTACTTTATGCAGATACATTGTGGGGCATAGGAATGCAACTAAATCAAGTGTTGTGATGGTGTCAGTAATAACGGAAATTTTCCAAGACGTAGCTGAAAGTATCCAACTGACAATCTGGACTTAACTTTGCAGATTGGGCTGAGAGGTAAATTCATGCCTTTTCCAATTCGAAATTGAACAGACACTCTCTCAACCGGTTTGCCGATTCTATTCGCCGTAACATCAATTATTACGTCCCCTGCTATTTCGTAAGTTGATTAACTGTCAAGTTTTATCGACACCGCACGGTATAAAAATAATAAATATCTTCTTGAATGTTTCATTTTCGTTCCGTTTTTTTTAAAGTTTGATAACACTGAGAAACAGCCAATTCTTCATAGTATGATTTTTTGAGGTCTTTTCGTATTATTCTTTTGTTCGTGTCCAGAGTTATTTTACTCAAGATTTTTCTTTTTTTTTTATTTTCGTTTAATTTTTTTTCTCTTCTTTTTTTTAGTGGTTAAGGAATATCTCACACAGTTGTTTTATCTATCGAAGATGACGGCTTCTTTCACGCTGACTAGGAGCTATACTACTCTTTCCATAATTATCTACCTTTTTTTATTTTTTATTTTTCTTTGGCATGTATTGTATATTCATGCCAGTTGGAATTGGCTTCTTGCTGTCTGAATTTGAACAAAAAGAGTAGACGATTAGAAGCTTGTTCCGGCTTTTGATCAATCTTTTCTCTTCGTCTCCATTCCCTTAGTTTTCTCAGCTCCGTATGTGGATGTCATTTGAGATCAAAACACGACATTCCGGAACATGACTGAGACTCAAGAAATGCTACATAGCAGCCGTCTTAAAAGTTCTAAAAAAAATGGCGGCGAAGTTACTTTGAACTGGACGCAAATCATAAAACACCTTTAAAAGAATTCAAATTTTTTTCTTTGAATGCTTCATTTTTTTTTTTTTTAAATATTTTGATAACTCTGGTTTACAAAAAAATTTGTAACAAGCATAAAAATTGGTTTTAACCTAATTTTGATGCACTAATTTCATTTTCACTCATCACCTCTAATTATTTAGGTATATATGTATACATGTACGTATATGTATACATGTACGTATATGTATACATGTATGTTTTTGTATACATGTATGCATGAACGCAAAATATTAAAACGTTTATTAATAAACTGCATAAATAGATATTTACACTGCTTACATTATTCGGACTCTTGTCCTCATCTTTGTTGCCACATTCATGACGTTTCGGCCGATACAGGCTCCGACCTTCTTCAGGTAAATGGAATTTTGAACTGAACACTGTATTTTGTCCACCGGGGTAGATTCCAGGTGCCATGCCTCTTTCAGAGTGTACGATGGCAGAAACGTGGTGAATATGGCAACTTAGATGAGGGCACCAGTTCGAATAATGTAAATAGTGCAAATAATTGCAATACCACATCTCAGAAATATGGAAACATACATAAATAGGTATTAAAGACATATTTATGTATTCTGAATTGAAATTAAAACTTAATTATTAATTAATAGATGATGGCATGCCAAAATTTCCTTTTTAGAAATTAAAATTTTCTATTTTATCAGTCCTATAATATATATATATATATATATATATATATATATATATATATATATATATATATATATACACACACATACAATCGTTTTATATGTTTCATACATGTTTATATTATGACTTTCTTGCAATTCACGTAACTATCTATATGATAAATGTTTATTTTATATTTAAGATTTTTGTGGACTTTTGTATATCTCTCTAACAAGGTGTCAGCACATATTACTTAGATGATGCATCAACAATACTGTTTAATTCTGCTACACAAGCGGAGATTTCATGACAGGTGCACAGCACCAAGCAATTAGGCCTCTCACGAATACTGCTTACTATCAGTATTTATGTAAAATTGAAGATCAAGACAAACCCTGGGCGCCATACTTAGGTAATAAACCCTGTTACAATGGAATCACTACACGGTTTAATGGCAAGAATCTAGCTGTTCACATGATTTATAGGAAAGCACAAAGCCATGGATATCAAAACATCAATGAACTACGACTGTTATTTTTGTCAAACAAACATAACTGTCTACAATGCTTCTTCCAGAAACAAAAATCTAACATCTCAATCTTCCCTCACCTATAAAAGCTTTTCCTACTAAAATGGTTTCATTTTGCCTTCTTCCCCAGTAAATAAATACCTTCATCCTTCGTCAGATGAGATAATGCACTTAGAGGAGGATCCTGCCTAGACGACCACTTGAGATGACGATGTCTCTGTTTATTCAAGTGCAAATATCAGTCAGCCTCACTGGATCACCCACGAAGACATGAATGACTTGGTCCATGATTTACTCCTAAGAAGCAATCCATGGTTGAAGTAGTGGGATCTGGTCAAGGCTGATATAAAAATCAGCAGTTTCAGGACACGGGACAATGAGTTTGCTTCATTCAACATGGAAAACATGTGTTACTGTGAGACTGTCTATGGTTTGTTCAACTCCCATGGCTTGCCACACATTGGTGACTTTTCATGGGCACTTCCAAGCGAAGTCTGAAGACTGTGCTCCTCTTGCACGATGGGAGGAAATACGCCATTATTCCTCTTGCTTCTTTAGGAAGCTGCCAAGTACAAGCCGTATCTGTGGAATCTCTGTAGGGACCTCATTCTCTGTCGCACGGATAGTCAGGCTGTATCCAAACGCTACAAGCAAAAGGACTGGGGGTCTAGGAACACTTTCATAACTGAAGAACATCTCTGTTCCATAAGAACAACGTGCTTATCTCCACCTATCAACCTTCGTGAAGGCCATGGACAAGAATGACGCAACTTCCAACACCTGCGCACTCTGTTCCCAGCTCTCAGTCTGCTAAGCTCAACGAGGAAATCTTCATCGGATCTCAGATAAGGAAGGGCCCGAAGGATAATTGTTGCGTCGTAAATAGGAAATGTTATTACGCATATAGAAAATAAGAAGTACTTTATTCCGGAGAATAATATGGTACACGATTGAGAACACTGACTAATGTAATAAACAGTTAATCGTTAACTCCTCGTTATTTACCCAAGACCTCCCCACATGTGGGGCTTTCCGAGCGCGTACACTCAGGCAAAAATTCCCCGCAGACCACGTATACACGGGGTCGGGTGGCTGTCTATCTCCACAGACAAGACCCTGCCTGTAGGCATAGCCTCGTCTGAGTTCCTCTTCTCCCGAAGGCAGAAAATCGACAAGCAGAGTAAGGATTAATCGTTAACGCCTCGGTATTTACCCAAGACCTCCCCTCAAGGCGGAATGTGGCACAATACCGTTTTTTTTTACGTGGGGCGTTCCGAGCCCGTGGGTATGGGCAATAATTGTCAATAGATCCCGTACACACGGAGTCGAGTAGCTGTCTACCCACCCTGTCTACCTAACCAGCCTCGTCCAGGTTCCGCTACGCACAGAGGCAAAGAGTCGACAAGCAGAGTTAACTGTAAACTCCTTTCTCTCAAGAGTGCTGTTTAAATAGTCTTACACCAGTCCATCTTGTGGGGGTGTTCAGCTACTCCACAACAATAAAGAATTTGAGAAGATTCTTACCCTCAAGGATCTGGGAACGTTTGAAGCATTTAAGTCAGTCTGCATTGGTAACATTGGGAACATATGGGCACTAGATTACCAAGTGTGTACCAAGAAGCTACTATGAAATGCCGGATGATACTCAAGATTCAGTTTCTTTACTCTCACTTGAACTTCATCCCTCCGAACCAATGAGTAATGTGTGATGAGTATTGAGAAAGATTCCAACAAGATGTTACGAAGATGGGAAACAGCTATCAAGGCAATTGGAACACCAGTATGATGGAGGAAATCTGGAGGTTTCTACACGATATCCCTTGACAAAGTACACGAGATAGGCCACAAAAACATCTCATTATCCACTTTACTATCATGTGTAGATATTATATTATACAAATAACAGTAGCATTTAGTTCTGTCAATGCTCTGTATCTATGTTATGTTACTTCGGTAATATACCTTTTTTAATATTGTATGAAGTAAATATTGTATCATGAATATATGTAGCATAATTGAAACGGAATACTTGAAAGCTTAGACGTGATGGAGCAAAATTGTTTAGAAATTTGAATTCAATATTAGTAAAAAAATTTTAAAAAAATAAGCATATTCACATGCTTGCCTCAGAGCAAACATTTTTTGTAAACAAATTTAATTCTTTAGAAAGAGCCAATGTTGACTAAAATTAATCTTTCTTTCATCTAGCTTTGAGACTTATGGTATGTTTTTATTTTTCAGTTACGGGCACATGCTCAGGTTATCTCTCTTACTCTCCTCGTCTCTTTCACCTTTTTCTCTTCTCTTTCTCACACTCAACACTCTCACTTCCCTCTCTCTTCATTCTCTCTTTCTACCTCTCTCTCGCTTATCCTTTTCTTCCCTCTTTCTCTCTCTCTCTCTTTCTCTCTTACTCATTCATTTCTTCTCTCCCTCTCTCATCCCTTTTCTACTCTTTCTCGTTTATCCCTTTCTTTCTTTTCTATTGTTTTCATCCCACTCTTTTCTCTTCCCCCCCTCTCTCTCTCTCTCAGCCTTCCCTTTTCTCCTCCTATCACTTACATATTTCTAATTCCTCTTTCTCACTCTCATCCTCTCTCCTTCCATCCTCTCTCTTTCCTCTTATACCTTTCCCCTTCTCTCATTCATCCCTTTCTTTCATCCCATGTTTCCCTCCCTCTCTCATTTATCCTTTTTCTCACTTCCCTCTTACCTCTCCTTATTTTTATTTCTCTAATCTCTCTCTTTCCGCCCTCTTTCTTATCCCTCTCTCTCTCTCTCTCACACACACACACACACACACACACACACACACACACACACACACACACACACAACCCTATCTTTCCTCTCTTTCTTTTATCTTTTTCACGTCTGCCTTCTCACTTCTCTTTCATCTTCTCTTTCTACCTTTCACCTGTATCTCGCTCATCACTTTTCCTCTCTCTCTCTCTCTCTCTCCCCTTCATCCTTCTTTCTCTGATCTCTTTCTTTCCGGTCACTCTTATCTATCTCTCTTATGCGTCTCTCTTGTTCTTCTTCTTCTCCTCCTTCTTCTTCTCACTCTTTCATTCTTATTCATCCCTCTCTCTTTCATCCTTTCTTGTGTTCCTCTCTCCTTTTTTTCCCCTTTCGCACTTTAAGTTCTCTTCTTGCGGTATGATGTCAACAGAGCTCCTCAAAACTCAAGAACCTTTCAGAGAATCATTTTCAGATTAAATGGCAATTTTCTGGAGTTCTGCAAACTTGGTCGCAATTCCAGTATTTACAGGTGTTCTCATTCCTACTGGAATTACTTCAACAGAAATATAGCTTCCACAACTCTTAGATGTTCCTGGAATCTCGGCTTGTGTATCTTTGTGACAATCATAAAGTACCTTCTCTGGGCCTTTTCCATAAATATTAACTGGTAATTATTCTGATGAGTTTTCCACCTTGGTAGCTCAAATTTATGATTTAAAGCACAGTGCTAGATTGGCAGCTAGGTCTCATCATATACAAATTGTTAGATGTAACCGTAAGTTCTATATTAATAGTTCCTTCTCTCGCACTTGTGGAACTCTCTTGTGACCTCTTACTTTCCAATCAACATGTTAAAATTTTAACATGCAATGTCATTCGTTATCTTTTGCCTCCTTAATATCACTTCTTTTATCGTTCTCTCTCCATAATAATGTTTTCTTTTTCTCATATTCTTTCACACTCAGTAACTCCTTGCATCTTGTGCGGCTTTATTGCCTTTCTTGGGGAGAAAGTATAAAAATTTTCGAACCAGATCCGGGTATTTTTCAATTATTATTATTCATAATAATAATAATAATAATAGTAATAATATTTACTGATTGATTGATTAATTTGATTTATTACGGCTTATTTAAAGGTTATTTAAAGCCAGAAAATATCTTTCGATTATAGTAATTCATATTGAGATTACTATCTCAAGATAAACTGATACAAGTCATACTATAGATAGGGAAAGATAGGTGGTGGATTTATAGCATTCCCAAGAATTTTTTTTCATATTAGTGAATATAACGAAACCGAACAGAATTTGAACTCGTCTATCCGATTAACAATTTTGCATTGCACCACCCGCACATCCAAGTTTACAGCACTGAGTATTTTCATCTATAGGTGGTCCGAAAGTCTTGTCACCCTTGCTTCATTTTCAAACTATAGGAGCCCCTGTCAGCCATCGGAAATAATATATATATATATATATATATATATATATATATATATATATATATATATATATATATTATGTAGGGTGACGAGACCTTTCCAACCATGCTGTCGTTAGAAACCAGGCTCAATGTCGCTTAACGTACGTGAACCGGTGTTTCAACGTGATATAATAAGTAAGCCAGTAGTAATAGTACTAATTACGGTATTCTTGTATTTAAGAAATTGTATTTGGAAATATTTCTTTTTCGAAATGTCTAAAAGTCATAAAAAAGTGTATCCCAAGACAAACATTTCATTAACTGCGTTTATATCAGAATCTGACTTGTCTGCAAATAGGCTAAAAGACAGACTCAATAACCACTGGATTGCGTGTCGTTTGAAAACTCTGGAGAAACGGCTAATTTTCATTAAACTGAACTTTTGTTTCCTATAGCCATGGGATTTAAAGTGTCAGTTTCATTTTTATAGCGCGAACTCTTACCTCGCAAGAGAGAGAATTGATATACTAATGAAAAGCCTGGATACACTCTCATCAGCAGTGTAGAACAACTGGGGAAAATAGATTTTAAAGATGACACATTTGCTGTAATATAAACAGGGGAAATCTAGAAATGGGAAAAGGTTAAAAAGAAAAAAAAATACATAGCACAGAACTTTTATGTCGTACAGACACTGAAATTAAGTCTTTAAGAAAACAAATGATAGAAAAATAAAATCGGGAAACTAAATAGCAAAATAAATTAACCAGAACTCAATAAAAATTTATCAGTTTGTCAATAACGAAGCCAGTTTATTTCTTGGTTCTACTGAGCAAAAATATTTTAGAGTATAAATGGAATCTTTTTGATTACATAATTAATATTAATTTTCAAATAATTTATCATCTGTTATAGATTGGAAAAATAATGAAATAATATAATATATTAATAAATAAAATAACAAAATATAATACTAAATATTAATAAAAAATAATAAAATAATATAATGTATTGATAATTAAAATAATTTTATATATCAATAGATAAAAATAATAAAATAACATTCGTCTTCTACCTTCAGCTATGTATTAATTAGTACGACTTGTATCTGAAAAATAATCCTTGTTAAAATAGACTCGAAACCAAAGATTTGAGGGATCAGCTTGCAGGGTGGAGGAGTAAGTCGCCATCCAAGGTATATATATATATATATATATAGATAGATAGATAGATAGATAGATAGATATATATATATATATATATATATATATATATATATATATATATATATATATATATATATATATTATAAATTGATTTATTTAAAATATGTTTTTTCGCTACACATGGTTAGAACTGTAGCGAAAAAAAACATTTTAAATAAATCAATTTATAATATTAATGCTCTAAATTTACATTGAGCACTATTTTGTAAAAATAAAATATTTATAAGAACACCGGATGATATATCTTACTGTTTTTTCTTTTATATATATATATATATATATATATATATATATATATATATATATATATATATATATATATATATTACACTATATTGTAATTATTTTTATTTTGTACTGTCTATCGAGCACTGTTCTTTCTTTTTTTTAATAAAAATAATTGCTAAAGAATCTGGATTATAAATCTGACTCTTCATTCCTATGATTTGAATATATATATATTTCCAAATACATAGACCATTACATACAACCGCTAGCTAAGGAAGTAAAATCCTACATAAGAGACACAACAGATCTACTGAACAAAATTAATCACATACAAACAGTACCAGAGAAAGCTATTCTAGTGACTATGGACGTTAGGTCACTATATTCAAACATTAAAATCATCGAAGGGCTGGCCGCCCTTCAGGAAGCACTTACTAAAAGAAGAAAACAGGACCCCTCCACAGAAGTCATCATAAAACTCATGGAGCATGTCCTTACATTGAATACTTTCAACTTCAATGGAGCACACTACCTTCAAATAAGAGGTTGTGCCATGGGCACCATTGCAGCTCCATCATATGCTACAATATTCATGGTAAAATTTGAGGAAACCCATATCTATCCAATCATTGGTAGCGACTGCGTATTCTATGCAAGATATATCGATGATATATTCTTTTTATACACGGGTAATGATGACAAACTTACCCAATTCCTTATGACCCTAAACACAGTGCACGACTCAATTAAGTTTGACTATGAAAAATCCACAATATCGATAACATTTTTAGACACCCGCATTTACATAGATGAAAACAGGAAACTACAAACGACACTACACACTAAAATCACCGACACCCACAACTATCTACACTTTAATTCTTCTCACCCTAAACACCTCAAAGAGAACCTTCCCTATTCACAAGCACTTAGACTCAGAAGGATATGTTCCAACAATGAAGAATTAAATAAACACATTGAAAATCTGGAGCATCAATTCACAACACGTGGCTATAAACAACACCTAATCAGGGAACAAATAAATAAAGCAATTTCCACACCTAGAGAAGACACCCTAATGTACAAGATTAAAAATAAATCTAGCCGCATCCCTCTAGTAACCACTTTCAATCCCACTCTGCCTCCACTATCCCAAATAATCAAACGTCGCTGGGAAATACTACATCTCAAACCAGACCTAAAAAAAACTGCTTAAGGAACCCGGCCTTCTTGCATATCGTAGACCTAAGAACCTAAAAGAAATCATAGGTAGTAACCACATTTCAGGGGACAAGGTAATCCGTAAGGAACTGAGAACAAAATCAACAGGATTTTCCCAACCATGTAACAACAAAAGAAGTTTATGTTGCAACCACATTAAAAACACGAATTCATTCACTAGCTCAATCACTAAATCTACTTTCAAAATCTACCACGATTCTAACTGTAGAAGTCAAAACATAATTTACCTCCTAGAATGCACACTATGCCAGAAACAATATGTAGGAAAATCCTAATGGCCCTTTCACTACAGAATTAATAATTATCGTAAGCGAATTAAATCGACTCCCTATGAACAATTATTACCTGTAGAACAACATTTCCGCCTAGAAAAATACGATTTCAAAACCCATGCCAGATTCACTATAATTGAGAGAATAGAAAAGTTCAGAGCAGATAACATTAGAAAGACTTTAGAGTCCCATGAAAATAAGTGGATACAACGTCTAAAAACAAAATACCCAGCCGGGCTAAATCATAAATTTAACAATATATAGATGGTATTTATCAATTCACCCACAGGAATTGAATGTGGCACAAGGCCTTTTTAATGTGGGTATGTCTGAGCCCGTAGGCCCAGCCAAAAAATAAAACCCATCTAAACCCGTCCAAGCAGGCTAGTTCCGTCAACCTCCCCAACGAAACCCTACCCTTCGGCGGAGCTTCGTCAGGGTTCCTCTCTGCAAGCAGAGAGTTCGACAGACACCCGGCTCGGCAGCTCACAAAGCGCAGATACTACACTTTGATCCTAGCCACCGGGCCGAGCGGGTATTCTTTTTATAGATAGTAACAATATATAATTCAACAAATCAAAACCTACCCACATTTCTCAAGACAGACATGCTTACGGAGGAATGGAGGAATGGAGGCCTCACACTTATACACTCACCCACACGATTATACACACGTACACACACCATACTCACTCACTCCCTAATGAGCCAAATGATAACACACACCTACAGCAATACACACGCTTACACATATCATACTCACTCACTCCCTAAGAACCAAATAACACACACACAAACACTAAACAGAGACACATCCCCCCACCAGGTCCAATAAAACTGTCAAACTGACCAGAGAATTCAGGATAAAATGTATCTATCCAGTTCTTATCTCAAATAACAACTTAAAAGAGATTGTTTGACCAACACAAGGAATGTTAAAAGACTCATGTGAAAAAGATAAAAATTAAAAAAACAAATGAAAACTACAGACAAAAGTTCATTTTCTCCAACAAAAGACATTCATTTCTGTAGTTCACTGCTAACAGCAAGCAGAAATATTTCTCCTCCCGATGATGGCCATTTTGGTCGAAACTAGTCGAGGAATCTAAATGGAATAATAATAATAAAAAAACGAAAGAATATTAATCTACAACCCAGTGTGTCTAATGATTTTAATTTTTTAATTTTTTATTTTCTTACTGTTCAAAATATATATATATATATATATATATATATATATATATATATATATATATATATATATATATATATAGTATTATTATTATTATTATTATTATTATTATTATTACTCGAAACGTTATTTTAATGAATACACTTGTTTGAATGGACATCTATGTTTTTAAACATCGAAATTAATAACCACCATCGTAGACAATAAAAAGAAAATGTGCCTCTCAGCCAAGATCAAACTTGAAATCTCTTTATTCTGGGAAAAGTACCTTTCACCAGGCGTGCTTCAACCTTTCGGCCACAGAACTCTCTCAAACAGTTTCCACTTAAATCTCATTTATAGTAATAAAAAATATCGATAGATTAAAATTCGACCATTGTGTGTAAAGACAACATGGAGCCTGGGAAAATAACAGTCTCTACGCAGTAGTGATTCCTATAGAAGAATTATTTCATTTATTTTTTTTAGTCTTTAATAAGAATGACTGGCCTGTTAGCTTTTATAAAACTGTTAGTATAATTGGTAAGTCCCAAAGGACGACTGAGTCAAAGTGAAGTTTATTATTATTGTTATTATTATTAGAAAGACAGGAGAAATTTTCATGCTTTTCCAATTTCAATTTTCTCGTAAATCTTCATTCTTAAATTAACGATTGAATAAGCTAATGGCTCGTTCTATGACAATAAAATATCCTTAGATCTTGTCATTATTTGGGCTTAATAACTTTAACAAAATATTTCAATAAAAATCATAAATATGAATGCTCGTCGATATTTTAAGAAGTATGGGGGTACAAATGAAATTGATAACATTTTTCATTTCACTGAAACATACGTTAAGCACTTCTATCTTCAACTGTTTCTTAATTTCTTTCATTTATTCATTTTCTCTCTGAAACCAAGCAGCGTGTTATGTTTTTCTATGCAATCAAAACAGCTTAGTCCATTATTTATGAGGTATTGGCAGGAGATGTTAAACACTTCGATTTTTCTTTCTTTATTTCTTTCTTTCTTTCTAGCCAAATCCCTGTCTTACGAATATTTCTTTTAATAATAATCGATATATATAATACGCCATCTATCTATCTATCTATCTATCTATATATATATATATATATATATATATATATATATATATATATACACACACTTTATTTTAGGATATTACATCAACAACATGTAAAAAAAACGCTACACAAATACAGTCATGTTTCGATGCGTATTAACACATCTCATAATCAAGCGTTAGTAAATAACTGGTTAATAGACAATTTATTGCGATTTAAAACAAGATACACCCTCTTTTCCAGAGAAAAATAAGTTAAAAAAAAGAGTAAGAAAGAAAGTGTATAGAGCCCTTTTTTAAATTGAATGTTACGAGCGTCGGAATTGGACGCTATTCGTTCTTATTTTTCATGGATATATATATATATACTTATTTATTCGAAAATTATAATATATATATATATATATATATATCCAAGTATATAATTGGTGTATACGGAATGAATACCAATAACCAACAATTACTATTCTTAAAAGAGTGCTCAATACAAAGTAGAGCAGATATAATTATTTATTTAGAAAATTTGTAACATAATCATGTTATAAAATCACTACAAAAATAGCCATTTTGTTTCAACACTCCCGGTGTATTATCAAGTGATGATGTTGAATGCAAAACAAATGGTTAAAAAAGTTTCAAATTCGTTAAGAGACAGAAAACATGACTTCGTTGTCAGGCTTTTTGAATTTTCCTATACTTGTATTTGATTGGTCATTCTAGCTTTTAGAACAACGTTTTCCCCTTATCAAGTGATGATGTTGAATGTAGAATAAAGGGATTTAAAAAGTTCAAATCAATTAACCACTGTTACATAAGCTGGAATGACCAATCAAAATACAAGTATACGAGAATTCAAAAAACTTGAGAACGAACTAAGGTTATAATAACTGTAACAATTCAGGAAAAAAATGATGAGAGTTCGTATATATAATACGCTACATATATCTTCAAGGACGCTTTTGCTGGGTTTAAATAAACTATGAATGGATAGGGAACTGGAAAAATCAAATCCGTCAAGTATATATATATATATATATACACACACTTGTGTATATATATATATATATATATATGTGTGTGTGTGTGTGTGTGTGTCGTGTATTTAGCCAGCATTCCTTCTTTTATACATGTTTCATTAAAGACAACTGACAAAGTACTGCGATTAAACATTTTATTTAATTTTTTTTCTTGTGTTCGTAGAAGTATTTACTTTTCTGGATACAAAGTATGTAAAAACTGTACAAATTTCTGCATTTAAAAGCAAAATGTAAAAACTGATTAAAAATAATGAAAGCCCTAATAATAAAAAGAAAATCCAACACTCAATAACATTAACTATGAACACGGCCACAATGTGCTGACCGTGTTTGGAAAATAGAACATCTCGATAACTCTGGATACATACATAACACAAGCCATACATTCAGTTAAAAATTAAAATAAAGTCATCCTTGATGCTATCGGTTTGTATGGCCGTAAATCGAAGAAATTTACTATTATTTGGACGAAAGTGCTCGGAAATGCAGAACTTTTGGAGAGTTTTTACACACTTTGTGTTCAGAAAAGAAAACACCGGTACAAACACAAGAATAATTGAATAAAAAGTTTAATCGCAGTACCTTGCCAGCTGACATTAACGAAACATATATATATATATATATATATATACAGTGTAACCGGATATAAGAGAGTTGTCGGGACCGGAGAAGAAGTCTCTTATATCCGGGTTTCTCTTATATCCGGGTTTGGTCTATTTTATATACATTAACATAAGCTCTAATTTGGGACCAGAGAAAATCTCTCTTATATCCGGATTTTCTTCTATCCGGATTACACTGTATATATATATATATATATATATATATATATATATATATATATATATATATATATATTGGTGTGTGTGGGTGTGATTGTGAGTGGGGAGATAAAGATATAGTTTTACGGTATACTATATGTATTGATTAAAGTGCTCAAAATCAAGGAGAGAACGTATGTCAATATCAAATATAAATGTGGACAATCATGCTTAAACGAATTCTGAAGTTTGCTTTTAAGCACGGAACTCAGTCGCCGCTGGATGTTAACTTCAGTTTCCATTTTATATTATATATATATATATATATATATATATATATATATATATATATATATACAGGTAATAATTAGTTGGTATATAATCCAAGTAAACCCTATTAATATAATAGCAATATTAAAGCTGATTCACATAGATAGCTCAATGTTTTATTCAAACAGAGCATATAAATTGCATACAATCAGAATTAAGATTACTTCAAGATTATGATCATTTCATTAATTTTCATTTGGGCTGGGGGGTGAAATGATTATAATCTTGAAGTAATCTTAATTCCTCTTGTATGTAATATATATATATATATATATATATATATAATGTCAAATCCTTTCAGATTGTCGGCAATCCTGACTCACCAGATTCCTTATCTTTATTAAAGAGGAGTTGCTATACAATCTTAGGAAATTTTGAGGTGTAGTTTCTCATTATCTTCACACTTTGAATTCAAATTTCTTTTTCTTAGACTGGTTGGCACCCAATTGCATTAGTGCGAATATCAGTTCAATTTGAACATAGCTTACTGAGATCACTTGCCGTGCCGATTTCCATTACGCTATCCACACTGCCGAGATTTTAAAATACACTGAAAATGTTTTCCTCAAATTCCAATTTAACTTCTGGAGGTAAACATAACTGAATTCATTTTTTATTTATTTATTACGAATGATTTTTTTTTATGGTTAATTTGTTTTTTTCCCCGTTAACCCTTTCATACCAGTTACATTTGACATTTTTTAATAACTTCTTTACCTCAAGACTTTTTTTGCTATTTTGCTTGTTTTCTTTTCTTTTTCATTTCTTTTTTTTTGTATTTATTCTTTTCAAAATGTATTTTTTGCGTTTACATTTAAAGCTGCATAGATATAGCGTAAATAAATATGCATCATAATTTTACTCAGAAATTTAGAATCAAATTACCTGGACACATAGAAATTGCACGATAGTTTATAGAAGAAGAAGAAGAAGAAGAAGAAGAAGAAGAAGAAGAAGAAGAAGAAGAAGAAGAAGGAGGAGGAGGAGGGGTAGTTTTGGAGGATGGAGAATAGAAGATGGTGGGGGGAATTAAAAAGTGTAGAGAGAATAAAAGAACGAGTTGGAAGAGGTGGAGAAGAAGAACAGAAAGAAGAAGAAAAAACGAGAACAACATCAATAACAAGAACAAGAAGGATGAGGAGGAGAAGGAAGAGCAAGAATAGGAGGAGGTGGTTTAGAGGAGGAGGAAGAATGATGATGATGATGATGATGAAGAGGAGGAGGAGGAGGAGCAGGAGAAGTAAAAGAATAAGAAAGAGGCCAATGAATAGAACTGAAAGGGAACAAGAAGAAGAAGAAGAAGAAGAAGAAAATGAAGAAGAAGAAAAAATGAAGAAGAAGAACTGGAACAATAACAACAACAATATAATTCTGTCAACATGAGTTAAGTTTCGTAAACATTAAAAATACGACTTATCAAATATTAATTGTATGCAAATGTTTCTGGTTTTTCTTACTGTTTCCATAAAACTTTTTTACTGAATATTTTGTTTTGTTTTCAAAGCAGTTGTCGCTGAAAACTTTTACACAAACCTAATAAATACACCTAATGAATAAATACATCTAATAAATAAATACGCCTAATAAATAGCTTGAAAATTATTCATATCTAACTTTTTGCATACCTCAGACACATGAGTGATAGTTATACATTATTTCATTTGACCGCCAATATTGATTTTGGTTCCACTTTTATTTTTTCAACGAGGCCAGCGTTCTTTGGAATATTTATCTACAAAAAAGTAGACTAAAAACAGCAAATCAATAAATAAAGCATTTTTTACGTTTTCTTTTCTTTTCTTTCACATGAAAGACATTGGCTATTTCTAGTTTGTTTACTTTGAGTGACTTCAAAATATGAACGTGCAAAGATCTGTCGTCTGGATAAATATTTACTAACACATCCTCCTCTGTAAGTATTTTCAGATTTATAAATGCTAAAAGCATATCATTTTTCCAGTACATTGAACTCTTAGGATTTACATACTGCGTCACGTTGGTCTAACGTTATTTTGCCAAACAAATCACACTTTTTAAATAGGCATTTCATTTCTGATGTCATTGATACTGAATAGCCAGAGAGAGAGAGATACGTGAAATTGCGCCCGGGGTAATGGTGTAATCTGGAGATCAACAGTGCTCTCACTTTACAACGAGATCCGGATCTTCAACACTAACGTCAAGTCGGTCCTTCTTTAACATCCACAAAATTCAGACATTTACTGTCTCAGAAATCCTGGCGGGTAACATCCACAAAATTCAGACATTTACCAACCAATGTCTCAGGAACATCTTCAATATCAGGTGGCCGGAGGTCGTCTCCAACGACCATCTGTGGGACATGACCAGACAAGCCCCAATCGAAATAGACATCAAGAAACGGAAATTGGGATGAATCGGCCACACACTCTGCAAGCCTGCTTCTAGTGTCACCAGGCAGGCCCTTAACTGGAATCCACAAGGAAAGTGAAAAGTGGGTCGACCGACACAGACTTGGCGCAGAAGCGTTGATGCAGAGGTGAAAACAGCTGGCACGACATGCGCCGAGCTGAAGATAATCGCCCGGGACCACTTCTGCTGGAGAGGTGTTTTTGCGGCCCTATGTTCCCCAAGGAATCAAGAGACATAATAAAAAAATAAATGATTACCAAAGCTAAAAAAAAAATGGAATCTTTCAGCCGAGTCCAAATTATTACGACAAACTCTGCTCTTTATCTTAGGAAGGGTAACCAGTCTAGCAAATGGAAAATTCCGAATTCAAAAACAATCTGAATATGAAAGATACACACCGATTAAGGTTGCAATTCAGATGATTATCGGATGAAAGAACATTGCATGAAGGAATGCATGCACGAAGTAAATAATGGCTGCGTGCAAAAGTTTCCTTTGTTTTTTCTTAAGACTTTTTCTTGAGACAGTCAACTGAAAATTAAAATTTTATATTACAATACAGATATATATATATATATATGTGTGTGTGTGTATATATATATATATATATATATATATATATATATATATATATATCAGGATATATTATCTCTATCACTGACATTGAGCGCTTTCCACTAAGAACTGCGCATCTAAAATATTATATATATATATATATATATATATATATATATATATATATATATAAACGCATTATTACTTTCCTTCGCCCCATCTCTCTCCCCTACCTCGTCTTTCCCTCCCTCTTATTCTAACATTAGATTGTCTATGGTGTGTGTATGCCACCACGAAATGTATCTTTATGCATTAGACATCCGACAACATTCATTTTTCTCTTGCTTAAACCCCTTCCATTCACCTCTCCTAAAATTCTCTCTGTTATGGTTTGATCTCCCTCCTCCTCATACTTACACTGTCTCTAAATTCTGTTTTTATTTCCGGAGTTGTTTTTTTTGTTTTTTTTTTAATTTGTAGGTCTGATGAATTGGATCGTATTTACGATTCCAATGGAATAAATTATGACCATAATATTAGTGTTTAAGACTTTTTATATATATATATATATATATATATATATATATATATATATATATATATATATGGCGCGATATATATATAAATATATATATGTTTGTGTGTGTGTGTGTGTGTGACGATGGATAAATTGCCGTCTAAATTACCCAAAGACGAAAAAAACTGGCATTTCATTTTAGCATTTATAATTATTATTAAAATTACACAAAACTATCTTGAAATACTAAAAAGTAAATTTTTTCAATAAAATCGACATTGTCTTCAACCACTGCTAACAGACGAATTCAAAATCTCCTGGATTCCTTCTGGTAAGTTTCCTTGTTTAAGTTGGTGAATGCTACCATAATCCTTGCATTAGTTTCATCTTTGGTGTAACAAGGTGTTTTGTTCGTATCTCGTCACACTGTGGCTCAAACATAATAATCAAGTGGGTTGCAATCTGGGGAGTTAGGTGACTAGATGTAAGGGGTGATGTGGTTACAGAAATTGTCTGACAGCCATGACTGGGCTCTCCTGCTTCTGTGGCATGGTGCAGAGTCCTGCTGCCAGACATAGGTCTTTCAGCAGCCACCCTCTTGACCTATGACAACACTACCTCCTCAAGGCACTTTATGTAGGTTTCCGTGTAGAGTTCAAGGCCCTCACCAACAAATTCAGTTCTTTTATCAGAACGATCAAAGTGAGTTTTCCCAGCTGCCGTACCTTCGTAATCACCGTGAGACTCATCAAACTCTTTCCGAATCCTCTGCACTGTCTTCAGAATGACAACCAAACACTCTTAAATGTTTGTATTTGAGCTTCCGACGCGAATGCCAAGCAGTACAGCATGCCGTTTCCAAATCTCTTTCCAAATTGCGTCATGGTGCTCTTTTTCTCACAGACGCTGCCCAACTGACCCGACTAAATCGAAGGATTACTAATAACAATATTACCAACTATAAACTCACGTCAAAAAATTATATCACCAACTTTCATTGAATCCATTCTTAAAGAATCCAACATATGCTTATCTAAAACAAATGGTATGTACGTAAAAAATTTCTCAAATCAACAGGCAAAATTACACCAAGCATAATGTCTACTAGACCGACACACGCACACACCTTTACGAATATACATTATAATCTGAATCCCACATAGACAAACTAGAATTATTATACACTGACACACATAAATCAATATTTACGGTTTTACAGTTAGGTTTGGAATCCGTTAATTTCTTTGAACTTTGAAAGGGCGTGTCGTCTCTTCTTGAATTCTCAACGCCATAAATTATACGAGTGAGAGAACTAATTTCTACTCGGAATTCATTTCAACTCGGAACTAATTTCAACTCGATTTAAAATCAAAGTTATCAATTTCCATGAATTCCTAAACAATATGCAATCAATAGGTGTTAATTTTTTAATTTAGCATTAAAAATCCTTATTAGATAAAATAATTCAGAATTCTTCTTTTCTACAACTTTCATTAATTAATTCCGAGTGGAAAGTAGTTCCGAGTTGAAATTAATTCCGAGTTGAAATTAATTCTGCACCCCAATTCTACTAAAGTTTGTTTAACAAGTTGAATGTACATGAAACAGTATTAATCAATGAAAATCAACCATTACATTGTGACATTTCCTATTTGTCCTTTATATTGAAAAATAACAAGTGCGTGTGTGTGTGTGTGTGTGTGTGTTTTGTGTGTAATTTTTATGAAAAAGCGTTAATAATAGAGTTGATCTGATCCAATCATTTTCTGAAATAAACAAGTTTTACTTACATTATTTACATTACTCGGACTGTTATCATCATCTTCATTGCTATATTGACAACGTTTCGACTGTTGTACGCTCTGGCCTTCTTCATGACCCAGCGAAAAAGACGTTGGTTAGATCCAATGTCTAGATCCAAATAGTTGTGAGTTCAATACCAGGCCACAGCAGTGGTGAACTAAAACTTGGAGAGTTGAGTTAAAGGGAAATAACTGAGACATTCGGAAGAGGCATGGCACACGGAACTAGAACAATCTACCCCAGTGGATGAAGTAAAGAGTTCAGTTCGAAATTCCAATCACCTGAAGAAGGCCGGAGCATGCAACGTCTGAAACGTTGTGAATATGGCAATGAAGATGAGGATAAGCGTCCGAGTAATGTAAATAATGCAAGTAATCCTAATACCTCATTTCATAGATATAGACAGAAACAAGTTTTATTTAAAAAAAAAAAAAAAAAAAAAGAAGAATACTCGCCTATAATTGGATTTTGTGTTCTCACAAAATTTGAATTACAGTTCCACGATGATTTTGAGGTTGGAAACTGTTAAAAGAAGAAGAGGCATTTATCCCTAAAGATACTATTATTCGGGTCCCCACAAGTCGTACAGTCTGCAATTAGAGGTGTATCAAATCGAGACAAAGATTAATCTCCTGAGCCAGATGATAACTGTTATTGAGTCCGTTTTACTTTTGCACATTATCGATTCTTCATTACCAGCTTCGCATTATACTGCCTGTACGACTATTGGTAGCCTAAATGAGGTCGTTTTACGGTGAGAGGGTGTAGCCGAGTGACTATATAATAGGTATAAATTTATCAAGTCTATATTTTAGTTATGCACTCATATGTTCTCGAATTATATAAATATATATATATATATATATATATATATATATATATATATATATATATATATATATATTTCTTGCCCAAAATCTGCCCAAATTATCAAACATTAGAATTTGTTTCCGAATAGTTTCCTTGTACCGGAAACTTTTCAGTCTCCGATTCGAGATAAATAAATAGACGGGCAGACAGGCAAAAAGACAGACAGATAGCTATAAACAAGGTGGACATAGAAAGCAACGCTGCAACAAACAAAGACACCAATACATCTTAAGCGGTCATCTGAAAATCAGTTAAGACAATAAATTGGCAGTCATCATTCAGTGTTGATTCTCTTTTTCACACTGTTTATATTTATCTTATTTTGTTTTTATATCCCGTCTATCCATACGTCCTGTGTAAGACGATAAACTACATCCGCGTCCTGGGTAAGACGATAAACTAACACCAACAGCAAGGCCTCTGATCAGGAGGTTTTGAGGAGCTTGGAACCACCTCTTAATTGCTGGTGTTCCTAGGTCCAATCTGACCCGGGATGGTAACACCTGTTAGGGTCCCAACCATGAGTAAATAGTTAGCCCCCAAACTGGGGTCAAAACACTATGTAAGTGTAAATATAGGTTTTAATACTAGAAATACTTTGTTAAAAAATATTACCAGTAAAACATCTCTGAATAAAAGATAATACCAGCTTTTGAAGAAAAAATATTACCAGAATTAAAATTTTGTCAGCATTAAATAACCCACTGAAGTTGATATGTCGTAAAATAAACCAAACCAAACCAAACCAAACGTCGATCCATATTTCACCCAAAATATAATAAATTATATATATATATATATATATATATATATATATATATATATACCTAGTGAGCCAGACAAACCTACCTAGGTTTCACCTAAACGGATCGTCAGCCAAACTTTCACTGACGATCCGTTTAGGTGAAACCTAGGTAGGTTTGTCTGGCTCACTAGGTGTATCTAGGTCTGCTCTACGGTTGTATTGAGCTCTTTTGTTAGTTGTTACTCGTATCGGGGTTTTTCTTTGGGCTTCAGACCTGCATCTGAGCGATTTTTTTGTCGGCAGAAGTTCATGTTTGTAGCTCTTTTTTTTTTAAAACCTTTTTTCCCTCGAGATTGATTTGATTAGCAAATCAAAATTCGAGGGTTTTTCGAAACGAGTCTAGTTATCTATATTTATATGTATATATATATATATATATATATATATATATATATATATATATATATATTATAAATATATATTTACAAATTCGTTCATACAAAAAACAAATACAAAGGTTAATGATTTAATTGGCGAGAAATCCATCGTCGTGAAAAATTCAAATAATATACAAAACCCCGAACCTGTTTATGAATGAAAAGATCCTTGTTTTTATAAATTTCTGTTGCATAAGTTCTTATCATTTTTACAAGCTTTCGTCTGTTCCTACAGACATCCTCAGGTATGGAATAGATTGTGTTCTTGTTTTTACTCTCAGTAATAAGAGGACAACGAAAATATATGTATTGTAATCCGAAAAATGCTCTTAGAAATGAGTTATTGTTTTTGGAGCGTGCAGTCGCAACGCTGAATTTGAATTTAAATTTTTCGGTTGTGCGTTCTTGTACAAATATAGTGATAAGTGAATTCTTTTTTACTGGTAAATTTTCTGTCAAAGTGGCATGAACTATATTGTTCAATAATTACAGTAATGTCGCACTTATTATCCAAAAGTTGCACTTAGATCAGTTATTTTAATTTCAATAAAGGTGCAATTAATTTATAAATTCAGGAATAACTCATGTAGATTTTTTTAAAATATGTATATTATGCTTTATTTTCCATAATATATATAAATATACTTAGTTGTATCGATGTGGGTTTGTGACCCTGGGTTTCACGTCTTTGCGATCGTCAGGATTTATCTGTATAAGTATGTAAGCTCTCTCGCCTTATTGAGCGCTTTCGAATAAGTACCGCGCATATACAAAAATAAATACTATAAAAATTATGATATATATTATAAATAATATATATAGAAATTACATATATACACACATATATATATTTATATATACATACATATTATACATATATATATATATGTATCTATGTATTCGTATTTGTGTGTATGCTTAAATAAATACACACTCATATTTCTCTGTTTCGTTTTTGATCTGAAGAAGCCTAGAAAGGCGAAACACGTAATCAAGCTTCAATGAAACAGTTTTCCATTTGTCATATTCTTCAAACTTTATCTGGATTCTGGATTCTATTGTATATACACAAGCACACATAAGGTACCTCCATTTCTTTGCCATTTAGGACCATACCATAATGAAAAAAGGCCCTAAACTTGATAAAAGCAAAGTTTTATCGTCAAAATGTTTATATTATTATTAAGAGGAAAGACCAAAATATTTTTTCATTATTTTATTATTTTTTACATCCTTTCTAGCACGTTAGAAATTTGGTTAAAAATCTTGTTTTTCTTTTTCTTCAGCGATGGACCAAAGATTACTCTATAATTCTATTATAGCGCTTTTTTTCCGCTAAAAAAGCACATTGATTTGGAAATTCTTATGAAGTCAAATAATCGTTGGATTTTAATGCAACTTTCAGGATTTATTCATAAATTAAATTATTTTTGAATTTTTTTTTAAGAAAATATTGGCAAAATATTTTTTACATCTGTTACAACCCACACACTTAATGTCATGAAATTTCGAGAAATTAAATTTTGATCTCAAAATGTGTTTTATTCGTTAAAAGCAGACGCTTAGAGAATGTAAATCATCCTTTTTTTTCAAACAGTTACACATTTCTCGAAAATCTGCTTCGAATAGTAAAATAAAAAATGCGATAAAACTATGGCATTATACAATTATAATTATATATTTAATTATTATTTAATTGATTTAAAAAATATATATATATATATATATTAAGGACATTGTGATCTTAAGAAAAAACATTTTTCGATGAATACTGAATTTTTACAAGAATTATTTTAATTTTTTATTATATTTATAATAATTTATAAAGACTCAAACCATTTAAAAATTCTGCAAAACTTTGATTGCGTTAGGTGATATTGTTATTAAGTGAAAACTATATTTTAGTATAGGTGACCATAAACGACATTATCAGAAAATAAGAACGATGACTATAATCAATCTAAAGTCAACATTACTAAAATTAGATTACGGAGAATATTTTGCAATATTTTTAAGATTACTGAGTACTTAAGAACTATATAAAAAAAAAAGTTGATCACACCTGATTTTCTTAAATTCTCTTTTAAAATATATAGTCTGCGTAGAACAACAATAATCTTTTCAACATGTTATTAGTACTTGCCGTCGCTTGTCAATCACTTAAACATGACTGCTCTCGATTAAAACACAGCAACTCTTCATTTTAAAAATGCATTACTGAGTTGTGTTAAACTTAAAGTAAATAATATTTGTTTCAAATTGGATTAATTATACTTTAAATCAGCTGATATTCCTTAAATAAAGTTTCAGAAAAGTATATTTTCTTTTTGGAAGATTTTTTAATACAGATGAAAGACGACTAAAAAGGGCGCTAGTCAACTAGTTTAGCAAGCAAATGATCTCAATCAATATAATTTCTATGTGAAATACACCAGAGTATTTTGTTTGGTGGAAATTGTGAAATTAACTTCAAATTAAAGCTAAAATGAAAGCTTTTGCATATTTTTAAAACGAAATAGTGGAACTCCGTAAAATATATAACGTCATCCACAGACAGACTGTTTCGCAGCTCATCAGTGTGGCTAGACATCCTCTAGCTAGGATCGAAACCTGACTGTATTGGTGCTAGTTGGAAATTCTACCACTAAGCCATCGGCGCACAGGTGGTAGGAAGGTGGATTTTAGCGTGTTTATTTTTAGAAACACGCCCAGTGACCGACAGTGACTCAATTCGCTTTTTGCGAAGAGTCTCGCTATATTAGCTATAATAGTCACTGTTTACAAACCCACACCTCCTCCCCAAAGAGCTCAACTGAAATTAATTTTTCAGACTCGACTCTCCCGTCGAATTCGACGTATGAGGGTCAAGCAGATCAGTTCCCTGGAAACCAACAGTCCGACAAAAGCACATGAGATTTGATTATAGTGAATGTTTCGTGCAGGATCATCCACACTTTTTGAAGGGCCGAATACAGAGACCTGGTGCGACTACGTGCCACAAGGTTCCCAAACAACCCCCTCAGGTTTTTAATTCAGAGTTGTCCTTCTCCTAGACCAGTTGCCATCCAATGCTATAGAACCCATTCTGTCCTGCTATTTATCCATAGCTGGAGGGAGAAGAAGAGGATTCACACATTTCCTAAGGTTATTAGCACGTAAGTGAATGTAATAGATTCGACTGGAATTCGAACTCGTCTCTCCGATTCTTCAACCCAAGCTGGTATCCATTATTCCATTATATATATATATATTTACAGTGCCTTCAATTAGTATTTAACCCCCTTATTTTCTACATTTTGAAGTGTTAATAACTGGAATTCAAATTGACATAACTGGTCTTTTTATCATTTGATCAGCACAAAATACACAGTGCTTTGGAGGTGCAATTTCTATTTTATTGGAACAAACAATAATTAGAAAATCAAAGCGGTCATATCTTGGATTCGAAAATATCTCCACAGAACTTATAGTTTGCTGCAATCACAGCTGCAAGTTTTTTTTGGAGGTATGTCGCTATCAGCTTTGCACATCTAAAGACAAAGATTTCCTCTTTGAAAAATATTGATTGATTAATTTCCTACAGCTTATCAACCGTTTGCAGGTTACCATTGCAAAATAGCTTATGCTCAGTCAGAATGAATAGAGAAGCGCTTGTTAACACCAATTTCTAAAGAATTAACATATTTATTTTTAAGCCGACATTTTTAGTGGATAGCGTGTTTGTGTAGATACATGCCAAGAAAGGGTGAATAGAAAATATACAGTCAGTGAAGATTTCTAACGCACAATGATACAGACGGTGGTTTCTTCTATAAAGATTTCTGCAGGTTCGAACCCTGTCGAAGAACATATTTTTCTTTCCTGAGCGTGCAGACCCGTATACGTAATACACACTGTTTTTAATGTCTACTCAAGTACAGACATCCACTAAAACTTTGATAGTAATTATTAATATATATATATATATATATATATATATATATATATATATATATATATATATATACGAAGAAATATAGTCTTAAGATGTGCTATATTTATGGGATAAAGTGCTCGATATCAGAAATAGAGCGTGTATAAAAGTGAACATAGAAGTCAACCCATAAATATAGCATATCTTAAAACTATATTTTATCATATTTAGCTCCTTATTCACAGCAGAAGAATATCGCTACATTTATAACCTAACGTTTATATATATGCACTATCAGTCAAAAGTATTTGGCGACACGCAATTTTTTTTATTTCTCATCCTAAAAGTGTTATCTTCAACGAAAAAGGTTGAGCGCCACAATGATTTTATTTATTATACTAAATACAAGTCTTCCTGAGCCACATTAAATACAAATTAAGCCAAAAAAAAATTTTTAACTTTTCATTCATCAAAATGGCCTCCTTTGGCTGCTATCACTGCTTCACAGATTCTTGGCTTTCTTTCCGCCAAAGTGTGGAGGTAGACTGAAGATAGTTCTGGCCAGCTTTCTTGCAAGAATTGCCAGTGAGCCAAACTTGTGGATTGTTTAGCTCTGACTTTTCGATCTAGTTCATCCACGCCAGTTCAATTTGATTGCGCCGGCCAAGACATTGGTTGAAGGTCATGTTGTTCCTCTTTGCTTTTAATGTACATCTGGCATACTTTACTAGTATGATATGGCATGAGTACAAATCCTTGACCCACGAAGCCCGTTTCAGATAGGATCGCGTGATGCTGCAGTATACTGTGATAGCTGGTCTGATTCAGTTTGCCCTTCACCTGGTGCAAATTGCAATTGGCAAAAATCCCGCCACCATAACAGAGCCTCCTCCTTGCTTTATGGTTAGTGTGATACAAGGGGATTGCATTTCTTTCATCAACTCTTCGTCGCACATAGGCTCTCCTATTTGACCCAAAGATTTTGAATTTGGATTCATCAGTCCAAAGTACTTTCTTCCACTGTTCTATTGTCCAGTCTTTGTGCGCCTTGGCCCACTGCAGCTTTTTGACATTATTTTGATTCCTCAACCGTCGTTTCTTGACAGCAATTCTTCACAGAGTCTTCCCCTCACGGTATTGGTTCAGTTCTGCAGTGACATTTAGACCAGTAAGCCTTCTGTCACGTAATCTGTTGACTGATGAAATTGTCATCTGGTCTTATTTTTGCTTTTGGTCTACCAGCCCTGCTTTTGGTCTTGTTTTGGCCC
>CAHIKZ030005170.1:127500-247500 GCA_903632075.3 Acanthosepion pharaonis | reverse complement strand
TATATATATATATATATATATATATATATATATATATATATATATATATATATATATATTATAGTGTGCATAGCAGCAGATCATTATTCAAACATATATTATTAAATATAACAGACAACGAATGTCTATGAGCCGTTCTAAGCTTCGTGTATTGGCTTTAATTTCTCCCGAAAGACAAAAACTGTCCAACATTTGGATATTTTTTATTATGCTGTTCCTTGATCTAAGTTTTCGGCTCACACGAGCCATCTTCAGAGTAGTTATATGGACATTTAAACAAAGATATTCACCATCAAAGATGATATTCTGTTATGTTGACATAGAAAATGACGATAATAATTGCCGAGAGCTTAGACCAAGGAAATGCATGATAGAAAAACATACAAATGTTTGAAAGTTTTTGTCTTTATTTTCTCCCAAAACTAAACCACTATACGAAGCTTAGAACGGTTTATGTTCAAACATAATAAACATTCGTTGCCTGTTATATTTAGAAATATATGTTTGAATATATATATATATATATATATATATATATATATATATATATATATATATATACAGAAACAGCCATATATATATGTGTGTGTGTGTGTGTGTGTGTGTGTGTGATAAGAAAAAAGAACAAGTAGCAAAAAGGTCTCAATTTAATGTTTCACTTTATTAAAGCTTCGTCAAAAATCAAGATAGAAATAATAAAATAGTCATAAAAAGCAAAGAGACACAGATTAATGGTATGTTGTAATGGTACGTTGCAATGGTACATTGCAATGGTATGTTGTAATGGTATGTTGTATTTTCTTATTGGTTAGATACGTTATGAAGTAACAAGATAATATTTAATGTATGAGAAACATTCTGGGCGCAAAAATGTGTAAAAGTTAGTGAGACGTAGCAGGATGTTTGTAAAAAGATATATATATATATATATATATATATATATATATATATATTATAAATTCATGAATCATTCATACAAAAAACAAATATAGAGGTTAATGATTTAAATTAAAATAACTGATCCAACGTGCAACTCTCGGATAATAAATGTGACACTACTGTAATTATTGAACAATATAGTTCATGCCATATTCACGGAAAATCTACCAGTAAAAAAGAATTCACTTATTGCTATATTTGTACAAAAATGCACAACCTTAAAATTTAAATTCAAACTCAGCGTTGCGACTGCACGTACCAAAACAATAACACATTTCTCATAGCATTTTTTTTCGGATTGCATCTCTATTTTCGTTGTCCTCTTATTACTGAGAAGTAAAAACAAGAACAAAATCTACTTCCATACCTGATGATGTCTCTAGGAACAGACGAAAGCTTGTAAAAATTAAAAAGACCTTATACAACTGGAATTTATAAACGGGGATCATATCATTCATATACAGGTTTGGGTTGATGTATCTTATTTATGTTTGCGACGATGTATTCTCGCCATTTAAATCATTATATTTGTTTTTTGTATGAATGATTCGTGAATTTATAAATTATATTTGCGCCTTTTTAATTGAAATATATATATATATATATATATATATATATATATATATATATATATATATATATATAAATAATTATAATTATTTATTTAGAAAATTTATGACATAAACATGTTATAAATTCACTAAAAAATAGCCATTTGTTTCAACACTCCCGGTGTCTTATCAAGTGATGTTGTTGAATGCAAAACAAATGGTTTATAAGTTTCAAATTAGTTAACCATCTTTCACAAGGGGAAAACGTTGTTCCAAAAGCTAGAATGACCAATCAAAATACAAGTATAGGAAAATTCAAAAAGCCTGACAAGTCATGTTATAATAGCTATTCAGATCGTTAAAATACGGATAAAATTAAAAAAGGAATTTATTCTAAACAATAATTATTAAATTATATTATAGAATTTGATATTAAAATTAAAAACTGCCAATATTAAAATCCAAATTTAATCACTATTAAATTTAAAATTATAAAATTACCGTGGAGAAAAGGGGAAATACATATGTTATTCAATTTATTTCTTCGTTGAAATTACGTTAGAATAAGACGTTACTCCATCCGGTCCACCGACAATATATATGTATACATTTTAATCCCAAGTGTGCGAATGGGGTCGTAAAAACACGCGTAAAACAACACAAACACAATCAGATTATAATACATAATCATCCAGACATATTTAGATATATATATACACACACAAAAAAAGTGACGAGACAGAGAACATGACTTCGTTGTCAGGCTTTTTGAATTTTCCTATACTTGTATTTTGATTGGTCATTCTAGCTTTTAGAACAAAGTTTTCCCCTTGTGAAAGATCGTTAACGAATTTGAATCTTTCAAAACCATTTGTTTTGCATTCAACAACATCACTTGATAAGACACCGGGAGTGTTGAAACAAAATGGCTATTTTTGTAGTGATGTTTATGTTATAAATTTTCTAAATAAATAATTATATCTGCTCTACTTTGTATTAAGCACTCTTTTAAGAATAGTAATTGTTGGTTATTGGAATTCATTCCGTATACACCAATTATATACTTGAATATATATATATATATATATATATATATATATATATATATATATATTAATGTGAGTAAAATTTGTTACCTAGCTAAATGATGTTACCTTAGCATACCAGATTCAGTGTTTCGTAGACGGATCTGTCCGTTCACTCTTCGGGGGGGGGGGGGAGGGTCATCGGCAATTTACTGCTCATATTTCTTGATTTTATCCCTTTTTTTATACTCTTATCATTAGAGTAAGTTTTTTTCCCTGTATTTTTGTGTTCGTATGTGCGTTTGTGTGCGTGCAGCCATGCGCCTGTCTCTGTGGATGTGCGTCCTGCAGTCTGATTATTTAATCATTTTTCAAGTGTTGTGATCGTTTGTCTCTTTCTTCGTTTTTTTTTTTTTTAACTTTACAATCCGTCTTTTCTTTTTCTTCTTTTTCTTCTTTTGTTTTGACAGTTGCCGTTTGTGTCGAGTTGTTCGAATCTCGCGGCATGCTACCGATTTTAATTTTTGGGCCTTCTATTTTTCTTATTTTTTTAAGCTAGGAAAATTTTATTTGGCTTTTTACATATACAGTAGCGGCCATGATACAAGGAACGGAAACAACAGACATAAATATGTGTATTACTTAAAAAGTAATGCATGATTAGCAATGAAATTTTTACCGATTACAGATTAGGGTGTAATATATTGGTCTCTTGCTTTCTTTATTAAAACTTCGGACAGATGGTTAAATATTATACAAAGTTACAAAAATTTACATAATAGTTTGTTTGTTTTTTTTAATAAAGATTAAATGGAACAAAGGAAATAAACTACTGGACAAAAGTTAAGGAACGGTGTTAATAAATTGCATAAACTTTTAATTTACCATTAAAATCGATGGAGCTTTTCAACAATAAGTAAAAGTCCATTTATCATTAGGAATTTATTTTTAAGCAATATGGCAAATTCTACACGCAAAACGCTCTCTTTTGAAGAAAATAAAATCCATTATCGCTAACTATCAAGAAAAAAGTCAATTTCAGAAATTTCTGATATTGTCCATAGGTCTAAAAGTGTCGTTCATCGTGTAATTAGCAGGTGTAAAACCGATAAAATGTTAGATGCAAAACCAAAAACCGGCAGATCGAAGAATTGTTAGAATATCTACAAAAAACCGTTTTGAAATTACTACATCCATTGCCCGTAAATTTAATGAAGAGACAGATAATAATATCTCAAGGAAAGCGGTTGCTCGCAGGTTAAAAAATGCAGGATTGCATGCCCGTATTCCAGCTTCGAAGCCTCTCCTTTCAAAGCGAAACCAAAGGGCACGCCTGGAGTATGCGAGAGAACATGTTATTTGGACTGACGCACAATGGGATACAGTTCATTTCAGTGACGAGTCCAAGTTTACTATATTTGGTTCTGAGGGCAAAACGTACGTACGCCGTAGAACAGGTGAAAGACTGTCTTCTCAATGTGACAAGAAATCTGATAAGTTTGGTGGCGGCAGTGTGATGGTGTGGGGAATGATTTCATCTGCAGGAGTTGGCCCTATCATCCGCGTACATGGCAATATCAATGTTGAGATTTACAAAAGGCTTCTACAGCAGCATGTGGTACCAAGATTACACAATAATCTTTATGAATCTCCTATTTTCATGCAGGACAATCCACCTTGCCACAAGGCTCAGAAGTTTATGGCTTTATTTGAAGAAGAAGGAATCGCCCTAATGAAGTGGCCAGCCCAAAGCCCCGACCTGAATCCAAGAGAAAATGTTTGGAAGATAATTGGAGAAAGGGCTCAGAAAAGAAACCCGAAATACCTGGATCATCTATGGGAGTTATTGAAAGACGAATGGGAGGGAATTACTGCTGATTTTTACAAGAAATTATCAGGTCATCCCATAAGTTCTGTCCGAAGTTTTAATAAAGAAAGCAAGAGACCAAATGTTACATTTAATTACAGATTCAATCAACAATGTATTTTCCCTGATTATCTATGATTTCCTTCCATCTATTAACAAGCATACTAATTCCATTACTGTAAAATTCTTTTGGATTTTATTCGAAGAACTCACAAATGTCAGTTTTAACCCCCTCCTGTGTTAAAAATGCTGTTTCTTCCAAATGATTCTGTAAGCTACGAAACAAATGGTAGCCTGAAGGAGCAAGATCGGGAGAGTAAGGTGGATGAGGAATTTTCTCTCAACCGAGTTCTTCGATCTTTTGTGATGTGAATTTTGCTGTGTGGCGTCACGCATTGTCCTAATGAAACATCACCCCCTTTTTGATTCACTAGAGCAGGTCTTTTTCCCTCAAATCTTGGTTCAAATGCTCTAATTGCTGACAGTATAATTTAGCATTAATTGTTGCATTAGGTGGTAAGAATTCAAAGTGGATTATTCCTTGGTGATCCCACCAGATTGAAAGAAGAACCTTTTGCTCATGAAGTTCCCTTCTCGGCTGTGACTGGCGTCCTTCCCCTTTACCAAGCCACTGTCTACGATGCTTAACATTTCGATAAAAGATCCATTTTTCGTCGCCAGTCACAAGTCTATCCAAAAAAGGTGAAACAAGTTGGCGAGAATGGAGAGAAGAGTAGATGTCAACTTGGGACTTGAGGTTGTTTTCAGACAATTCATGAGACACCCATTTTCCAAGTTTAGGAACTTTTCCAAGTTGTTGAAGATGACGATGAACAGTATGGTTTGAACTGAGAACCACAGCCAATTCCTCAACTGATAAAGCAGGATTTTCTTCAAGGGCTGCTTCAAGAAGCTTTTCATCAGACTCAACTGGACGTCCGGTTCGATCTTCATCTTCATGGGGGAAATCTCCACCTCTGAATTTTGCAAATCATCTTCTGCAAGTTCTTTCATTCATACATTCCTCTCCATAAACTGAGTGAATGTTTCTAGCCGCTTCGGCTGCTGAGTTTCCTTTCTTGAACTCATAAAGCATTATGTGCCTCAAATGATTCTTGGGTACTTCCATGTTAGCAGGGTTTTAATCAAATAAAATTTAATTTTATTGTTCCCTGAAATAAAATTTGATCAGTTTAAATGCATCTAAACATAAAAATAATGTTCCGCTCCATTAGACATTATAAAACACTCTTTAAATTTCGTTCATTTTAACAAAAAGTTAAAATTCGGACAGAACTTATGGGATGACCTGATAATTAGATCATGTGATCGACGATGCAGGGAAGTCATTGAAAATAAGGGGGTGTTTATCAAATATTAAACTTTGTTGATATTTTGTTCACAATCAACTATTAACAAGATCGTTCCTTTACTTTTGTCCAGGAGTTTATTTCCTTTGTTCCATTTAATCTTTATTTAAAAAAAAAAAAAAACTATTATGTAAATGGTTGTAACTTTGTATAATATTTATGCATTACACCCTAATCTGTATTCGGTAAAATTTTCATTGTAAATCATGCATTACTTTTTAAGTAATACACATATTTATGTCTTTGTTGTTTCCGTTCCTTATATTATGGCCGCTACTGTATAATTGATATTGATATTTAAATGATAAATATTATATATATATATATATATATATATATATATATATATATATGATGGACTCGTTTTCGACGGAGGAGTGTCTTTCAGTTCAGTTTTTATGTCACGTATGAGACAATAATCCTGCACACGGGATTTGCAAATAAGTCCACACGAGGGACATGCTGAAGGGTTGACTGTCATATGTGCAGGTGTATTAGCTCGAGATTTAGTGTGGGTTCTCAGATGGTTGAGGCAATTCTTTTCAAAGTTAGTTATACCTCGCTAGCTGACGTTTCTTCATTTTGCTCGGTTTTCCATAGCAAATTCCAACTCCTCTATAGATATGTTTGCAGCAATTAAAATGTATTTAAATTTGTCATTGAAGCGTAACCAATGATACTAATGATATTAATACTTAAATAGTAAATACTTCTATATACTTATATTTATATATCTTCTACTGAGCTATTATATCGTTTTCTTATTTAGTTTAATGGTATCGTAAGCATTAATTGTAGGACGTTAAATTTATAATTAAATTTTTATTTATTATTGCTTAGATTTATGTGCTTACGTCTGTTTTTACACGCTTATGTATATGCACACGTGCCCATCTATGCACGTACGTATATAGATATACGTATGCTTACATACACACATATAAACACGTGTACACATGCATATGTACACTAATATCTGTGCTTTATTATTAATAAGCTAGTGCTTAAATGATGAAGCTACTTTTCCTATTTTTAAGTATTAATAATGGTTGTTTGAATTAATATATATGTGGGTACTGCAACGACAGTCTGTTTTATGTTTAAACGCAATCGTCAGGTCGTATACTTTGTGCTTTGCTAGACTATTTATATACGCTGTTCAGTTATGCATTATGGTTAGGTCTATTGCATTTTTCTATATATATTAGATTTACATACGCCATATGCCTGTTATGGAGCACTTTAAGTGTACCCGAAAACTATATTTTTTATCATATATATATATATATATATATATATATATATATATATATATATAGAGAGAGAGAGAGAGAGAGAGAGAGAGAGAGATAGTCGGGTTTCGATCCCGGCTTGAAACAATCGGACGTCTGGCCACACTGAGGAGCTGTGATACAGCGAAACAGTCTGTCTGTGGATGACTATATATATTGTTATGGTGACCTATCTACATTAGAATGAACTCTTCCTCCTTCATAAATACTAACCTGCGAGACTTCTCAAGCGAGGCAGTCGGGACGAAATGTAACCTGATAATTCGGACGGACACTTCTATCTGCTGACTATTAACACTCTTATTTTGTATATATGTTCTGTTATTTCAATACACTTGTTCAACGTACCTTCTTCTTTTCGTGCCTTTCTTTCTGGCCCCTAACAGGCCACAACATATATATATATATATATATATATATATATGTGTGTGTGTGTGTGTGTGTGTGTGTGTGTGTGTGTGTGTGTGTGTGTGTGTGTGCACGGAGAATAGTGGCTCGCGCTCGGATTGAGGAATCGGAGGGTCGTGTTCAAATTCCAGTAGTGTTCTTTACATTCACTTACATGCAAAGAACCCTTGGGAAAGCTAAGTATTTCTTCTACCCACAGCTACAGAAAAAATAGTCTTGGTTTGCGACCAGTCTAGGAGACGGAAAACTTTGAATTCAAAACCTGAGATATGCACCAGTTATCTGTAGTCGATTCTCCCAAAATGTGTGGTTGATTCTGCACAAGTCAATACCACTATAATTAAATCATATGTGCGTGTTTAGTCTGGATGTTCGATTCTAAGAACTGAAATACTGGACGTTCATATGTCGACACGACAACAGGAGCGTCCTATATATATATATATATATATATATATATATATATATATATATATATATATATATATATATATATATATACCGGGTATAACAGCAGAATTGTCCAAATCGTGAAGCATCAGAATTGTTCAAATCGTGCAAAATTGTTCAATTGTTACATTAAGATTTGAACCATTGTATCTTAGAAATGATTGAAGATATCTTACTGGAATTCTCTGAGATTTTTATAATTCTACTGGACTCTACTTTGAACAATAAGAATGTATTTAGCTCTAAGTTGAAATGATGACCCTTCTTGTTGTTGTGAACTCCTGATCCAGTTTCCTCTCTACTGTTCCCTCTTTTTTAAAATTATTCACCCTTCTCGTTGATGGTTCTTGAATGAACTTTGAAGATGGAAGTCAGAGTTTGAATGTTTGTACAATTACTGAACGCCAAAATAAACTTTTTCCTCTCACCATTGCTCAGTTGAGAAGACACAGCGGGTCTGACACAAGACCGTTTTAACCTGGTCTCTTTTTAGCTAAATAACTCAAAGGGTTTTTTCAGTGATTCTTACGAAAAATGGTGTCAAGATGGCTAAATGTATTATCTGAAAACCTAGAAAAGAGAAACTCAATTAATTTTGTATATTTTAGATATTAAACATTTTGTGGGATGGACAATTATCGCCTGCTGTTACACAATATATATATATATATATATATATATATATATATATATATATATATATTATCAGTCAATGTGGCAAGAACTAAATTTTGTCTGCGAAGAGATTTCGCCATTTTATATCATTAACTTTAATAATCTACTGTTTGTATGAATGATTCATTGTAATATAAATTGAACTGCACCACATATTTGATTAATGCAAATTTTCAGGATAACAGCTGAGATATTTATTGAACAATTTAGTTCATGCCACATTGACTGATAAACTCATACAACAAAAAATTCTCAAATTACCATATTTGCAAAAAACGCACTCTCTTAAATTAAAAAATCAACCTTAGCGTTGCGATGTGTGTTTTTCGTTTCTGGATATATATATATATATATATATATATATATATATATATATATATATATATATATATATATATATATATAAAAAGACATAGTATAGTATATTCATAATATATTTATGGAGCAACACTTCCTTTAATCATAATTATTAAAATGAACAGCAAAAGAATATTTGTAAAAGATTGTTAAAAATATAAATGAATCACTATTTATATTTTGAATTTATCAGTCGTCTGCAGTTTCAAGAAGATAACAACATTTCAGAAACCCAGACGATGCTCTTTCTTCCTTGACTAAATAACTCTGAACAACATTAATTTGCTTTCCATTCTTTTCTTTTCTTTTTCCCCACATATAAAATTGACCCTTCGTATGGCTGTGCCCTCCTATTCTGTTGCTAAATCAATAACTGGTGTTGATCATATTTGGGAGAATGCGTTTTATATTTGCTTGGCAGCATCAACATTATTAGATGACTAACATCTACTACATAAACGAATTTGGGAGAAGATTGGTGAGGCATGTTAACAATTGTTTTTATTAAACTTAAAAACTTGCTTCACAATATTTTTTTCTTTTCGAAACGCATTTTCCTCCTTGCTTTTTTAATGAATCGTTTAAATTTCAAATTAAGCATAAATATAAGGTTTCGAATGAAAATTCGATGAGGTTTAACCAATGATATTATTATATCATGATCATCTCAGCATATTATTATCATCATCATTATCATTATTATTATCATTATTACTATTATTATTCTTTCAAAATTATTAAAACGTTTACTAGGTCATATTATACCATATTATTATTATTATTATTAATAATAATAATATTATTCTGCCTACTTTCATAAAACTTTTACTTAACCATATTATTATATCATTATCATCATCATCATCATAATTATTAGTATCATTTTTATTATTATCATTATTATTACATTCCGAAATTTATTAATCGTTTATTCGGTCTAAATATTATATCATATTATTATTATTATCGTGTCTACATTAATAAACTTTTAATCATATTGTTATATAATCATTATCCTATCGACATTATTAAAACATTTACACACTCATTATATATTATTATTATCATTATTCTGTCGACATGATTATAACGTTTCTGACTGAAATTATTATATCATATCATCATTATAATGCTTACATGTTTAAAACCTTTACTCAGACGTCTTATTATTATTATTATTATTATTATTATTATTATTACTACATTATTAAATCGTGTACTTAATGCTATTATCATATCATTTTATTATTATTATTATTATTATTATTATTATCATTATTCTGCTATGATATCATTAAACACTTTTCTGGGTTATAAGATTTTTTTTTTTTTTTTTTTATCCTATTATTATTATTATTGTTATTATTATTATTATTATGCACACATTATCAATGTTATTATATCCTATTATTATTATTATCACTTTAGTGCCAACGTTTTAAAGTTATGTTTTTCTGGTTTTGACTCACTTATTTTTCTGTTGTGTTTACCGATTTGAAGACCGATGGCCGATGTTCATGTGTTTGGTTTGCACATTGTCCAGGGCTACATCCTATTTTTATATTCATTTGGGGAAAGGACCGGATGTGGACGCTGCACGCATCCATTGTGTCGAACTGGCCATCAAAACCTCTCTCCACAGATATCCTTTCTAACCGTCTACTGGAATTAACGAACGACTCAGGCCTCTCCGCATCCTAATATCAGGTAGTGTTGAGGCTAAGGATACATTTTACGACACACTCGATAGCATTCTTCAAGCTATTCCACGTAACCATAAAATCATTCTCCCTGGAGATCTTAATGCTGTAGTGGGAAAGGATTACATTGTTTGGAAGGATATAATTGATAAACGTTACTGGTAAAATCAACGAGAACGGACAGGGACTCCTGAAAATTTGTGCAACCCATAATCTCACTATCACCAACACTTGCTTTCGACTGCCAAATAAATACAACACCACATGAATGCATCCATGTAAAATAGATGGTTTATTTTCTTTTGCTCCGGTATTTACTCATTCCCCACGAGAATGAGATGTGACGACATACATTGTTTGTCGGATTAATGTGTACATACTTAAAAGACTTTAAGGCACTATCGAATGCTTTACGATAATCTATCCCCGGGCAGGGACAAAAATAAGTAATTGGTCTCAGCCCCGTTTGCACCCTTTTGTTCAACCGTTTCGGTTGCTGTTTTGTTAAAATAGCCTTTTGTATGTTGTTGGAAGACAATTGGTCTATAGTTTTTCGGAATATTTGCACTATTTTTGGGTAGATCCCTCCCATCTTTTAGTTGCAATTTCTTGGGAGGGCGCGTCCTCAGGCAGCTGTTCCCTAGGTTTTCTGGGTTATAAGATTATATCCATCTCTTCAGTTATTATTTTTATTATTATGCAGTTGCCCTGCGTCCTTAGACAGAGAAGCCCCTGAGCGCACTCTGTCCAAAAGGAAAGATTGTGGACGCAACTGAGAGATGATAAATATCCTTTCTAAAACCGCGTAAAATCCCTCTCCGCATCCTAGGAGGGAGGCTAAGGATACATTTACGACGCATTCTTCAAGCTAATCCACGTAACCATAAAATCATTCTCCCTGGAGATCTTCATGCTTTAGTATGCACCCTCGTTCCAAACACTGGCATCTCATTGACTTTGTGACAACCGTACCTTCGGACATACAAGACGTCCATATTATCCGTGTTTTACGTGGCGCTGAGTGCAATACGGACCATCGACTTATTCGTTCTGTGATGCAACTTAAGATCAGGCCCCGATTTGACACACGTCATTCTTCAAGCTAATCACGCAAAAAATCATTCTCCTGGAGATCTTCGGCTTTTAGTATACCCTCGTTCCAAACACTTGAAACACCGGACCTTCGTGGTCAAGACGTCCATATTATCCGTGTTTTACGTGGACTCATTCTAACGATGCTGCTTTTGAAAGTCTGCATCATAATTGCCTGCAACGCAGCATTGATATTACGTACAGGATATATAGCAGCGCTGGTCGTATGAATAATGTTTGAAAAATGTTATGATACCTCGGGACCGAGGTATCATAACACTGATGCTTCATTTTCAACAGTTGGTGAGCAAATCAAGTGCGTTGTCAACTTACCGTATCTAGAAACAGGACTGTCCTCCACTTGCAGTAATTGATGACAAATTAAAAAATTGCATACATCAAGCATCAAAAAGTTTTGGACAGTTTTGTGGTCGTGTACTTCTAAACAGGAACTTGTCCACCTCTATAAAGGTCTCAGTGTACAAAATGCTTATTCCTTATTCTGTGTGGTTCTAAATCCTGGAGTCCATATAGAGCTCATGTACGAGCTCTTGAAATATTCCACATCCACACTCTTCAACGCATTCTCTGTTTGTCATGGTGTGATTGAACACTTAATGTTAGTATTCACTAGCATAGCAGCAGCAGAAACATTGAGGCTCTTATGATACAGCAACAGCTCAGGTGGATTGGTCAAGTTATCAGGATGCCCAAAAACCTTCTCCCAAAGAGGATCCTATATGGGGAACTTTCGGAAAGCCTGCGCTATGATGAAGGACAGAAATAACGTTTCAAAGACCACCCGAAAGTAATGCTAAAACAGTGCGGTATTAATCCTGCCGAACTGGAATTTATAGCAGACAATCGTAACAATTAGCGGTCACTCTGCCGTCAGGCCATCGAAAGGTTTGAAACTAATTGAAGTCAAGACCACGCCCATGTCACCTAGTGGGTGGGCCACCGCCACGTGGTGTCGGCATTCATTGTCTGGTTAAGGCAGTAGAGAACTTGGAGAGGGGAAATAACAGGAGATAACTGATAACTAACATCCATTAGACAAGGCACATGGAACTAGAACAGTCTAGCCCAGCGAGCGAAATAAAGAGTTAAGTTCGGCATTCCAACCACCTGAAGAAGGCCGGAGCGTACATCGGCCGAAACGTTGTGATAAATAGGGCAACAAAGATAAGGACAATAGTCCGAATAATGTGAATAGTGAAGAATTGTGTTGTGAAAGATTTTGCGGACATAAGATCAACTGATGTTGCTTTTTTTTTTCTTACATTAACCGACCGATTTAATTTCCAGTCTAGAAATTGCTAATATGCTCAAAGGGAAATTTTTATACTTGAAAAATTCGCGATATCAAGGATACCAACTCAATTGTTCTCCCATAACTAACAATAATCATTCCACCAGAAGTCATAGTATTGGGCACTTCACTTCATTTTTCAGATTGCTTAAGACGCATACACTGACGCATGCGCATGCGGGCTTACACAAGCGTACAGAGAAAGAGAGAGAGAGAGAAAGCCGGAGCGTACAGCGGCCGAAACGTTGTAATAAATATGGCGACAAAGATGAGGACAATAGTCCGAATAATGTAAATAGTGTACATAATACCTCATCTCAGAAATATAGACAGATTATTAGATTAGCCGTATATTTCGTAAAATTACTCTGTTTATTCGGGGCATCCGCCTATTTGTGTAAAATCTTGAAAGCTATGCAAAAAATCGTTAATTTTCTTATCATTTTTCGTTTAATTGGTCTACTCAGCCGTCTAATTGGGACAATGTGATCAAACAAAAAACACTATTTGGTTGACGTTTATTGCTTCTGAATAACGATTGAATAATTGTGAAAAAACTGTGCAACGTTTCGAAATCTCAAAAAAATATGATGTAAATATTTACCATTTTCGGATATACTGCGAAAATCAGAATAAACGCCTTACGTTATCTAGTAGAAGTAACTGAAATGCGACAATTTGAAATCAAGGTATATACCGGTTGTAACAGGAAAATTGTTCAAATCGTGTAATAGCAAAATTGTCCAATTGTTAGATTAAGATTGGAAACGTTGTATCTTAAAAATGATTAAAGATATATTACTGGAACTCTCCGAGAACTTTATAACACTATTGGATTCTACTTTGAGCAATAAAAAAGTATAATTACTCTCCAAGCTTAACAGAAGAATCGGGATGAAATCGGTCATAAACGAGAATGACATGTTCATCATTAATTAAATATAGCTGAGGACCAGAAGCTCAGGAAGGATTGAAATAACGTTCAAATGCACACACATACACACACACACACACACACACATATATATATATATATATATATATATATATATATATATATATATGAATCATTTTCCAACTTATTCTAGATGACCTACGCCCTCTCTAACTTTCTAACTGTCTGTCCTCCCTGACATGTTTCACGTACGATTACATTTTCAAGTCTGCTCTTTGGACTGTCATAGCTGAAACTCCTCCATGCCAAACGTCTTATGGATTGATTGGATCCCTTTCAATTGATCTCTTTAAACGTCTTATGGATTGAGTTGGATCCTTTTCAATTGATCTCTTTCTATAACTTTATATATATATATATATATATATATATATATATATATATATATATATATATATATATATATATATATATATATCAGGCTTCGTCCGCTCCCTATAGCTTTCTCCGAGTAAGATATTCACTACTTTGAATTTTTGAAAGAAAAATTTTAAATGAATATTTCTTTCATAAATTGTCTTCTTATAGTTAAGGATAGTTTACAAATAGATGCTAACTTTTTGAAGAACAAGTAAAATGCAAATTATAAACACTTTTCTGCACTATATAAGACGATCCTAAACAGAACAATTTTTATATGAAAATCAAACCAATCCTCGAATAAAAGAACAGTAATGAAGAACAGTTGATTAATAAAATAAACATCTTTTAAAATCAGTATGCAAATTAGTTAATCCTGAAGAGTGATAATATATAATCCAGATATTGAGCTTATAGCGTATTAACTTCTCTCTCGCGTAGTTTATTACGCATTGATACTTGCCGGGCACAGGAATCCGTCCATGCGCTGGTAGTATCACGGCTATGGCAAGCTTGAACCAGCTATGACTAACTTAGACCAGCTCTGAGCAACTTGGGCAAGCTATGACCAGGTAAGACCAGCCGCCCGACTGAAGACACTCGGGTCCCCACGTTAAAAACCGACCTTTTGTCTCAACTTGACTCAGTAGGGTGTCAAGTAAATATCTGCTCTCTCGTGTATTTTGTAATACATCTATTAATCAGTTGTGTCTCTGTCTTTGGGCAGAGTGCGCACAGGGGTGACACTATCGAGGAACAGAGTCGCAACCGAGGAAAATTATATTCAGTGGTGCCTCGCCCTGAGGAACAACTGCCCGAGTCATTGCATCAGAGAGAGGGATCGGGGCTCGCACTGAGGCCAGCGCGAAATGCGGGCAATTTTTGTTCCTAACCCGGGTGTATGCGCTCGGGCTCCCCACATTAAACCGACCTATGGTCCAACGCGTCTACGTGGGGGGGGGTTGATTAAATATCAAATTACTCTAAAGTAGTTTGTAATACGTTTATTTATATCTCAGTTGCGTCTCTGTCACTGGGAAGAGTGCACCCAGGCGCGACTCCGTCGAAGGACAGAGTCGCAACCGAGGAAGATTATACTGATAGCTGCCGGTTCTGGGGAACACCTGCACGAGGTCACGCCCTCTCAATGCACCAGAGAGCCGGATCGGGGCTCGCACCAAGACCAGCGCAACCGACTGTTGCTGGGGCTCCGGGAAATTTTGTTCCTTGCCTGGGTGCACGTGCTCGGGCTTCCCACATGAAACCGACCTTTTGTCACAAAGCTGGTGCTTATTATTCGTTGGAGAATTTAGCTAAAATGTCGTTTTTATTCATATAGATTCCATAATATAGGTTTTACTTAATTAGCTATTATGTTTCTCTAACTCTTCAAATGTTGAATGTATAACTAATTCTATTTTCCCATATTTACACTATATTACTTTTATCTTATAACTTGTAGCCTGTTCTGTCAACCATGAAATAAAAATAACTGTTTGTGCGGAAAATAAGGATCTACGTACATCAAATCGTCTTTAAATTAAGTGTCAGCAGAAGAATTATCGTTGAACTTTTAAAATGTAAGCTTAAACATTATATAATAGAATATGCGTACACCTGTGTTCCCCCTCACTGGAATATGATTGGCTTGTGTCTGTCATAAATACCGACGGACGTATAGGGGAGTTAGAGTCATAGTCTGAGAGCTAAGTCTATAACGACACCCATTGGACTACGCCATTGATCTACACTTCTTACCTGCGACTACGACGCGTACCAGACGATACTGCTACCGTATTATGCTTGGTTATAGTAGCCAAATCGACTTAGCTACTTCGTTCAAATATATCCCTTTCCGAGACATATCAAAACAATAAATCAATATTTAAATGCAGCGATTAATTTTGAGTTCTTCTGTAGTATGTTGATGCCTATGGCCTCTACTCCTCCCTAGCTATTGTGATGCTGGCCAAACCGAGGGTACTCCACATAAGCTAGCTGAAATGCCGCTCGATAGGACAGTTTGGGATACCAAAGGGGAAATAAAAGTTAGTCCCCTTGAACAATGAAAGCAGCGATAATGGCTAGTATAATATATTAATATATATTTAACCTCGCATAATCTGGCAACCCTGAATCTGAGCTCAATGAAAATCGTTCCCTGCACCTAACATTTCTAGTGATTTTGAATGGCTAGGAATCATTGAAATCAGACCAGTGGGAGCGGAGGAGTTGTTTGATACACACATGCACATACACACATACACTGTACTCATATATATATATATATATATATATATATATATATATATATATATATAAGATTTTGAGAGTTTAAAAATTCCGTTTCTTGTCATTTGGGTAGTTTCCAAATCAGCTTAAATTCTTTGTTTTAATGTAACTTCTCGCAAATCTGTCAAGCATAATAATCCTCAGAAATACATTGCAAAACATGTACATTTTGCATCCGTGCCACCAAACATACTACGTTTTTCCACATTTGCAGTCCTTAAATCGAAACCAATAATGTAAAAAAATAGTTTAATTCTACAAATAGATGAATATGAAATAGAGTTTCTTTTCCAGATATACTTTTGTCAATTCTTGAATATTTTTAGACAAATCCTCTCTGTGAAATTCTCACACAGTAAAAATCCTAGTTGAATGCAAGAAAAAGCACTTCATGTACAAATGACTACAAAAGCTTATACCATTAAATTTATTGTGTAAAAAGCGAAAAGCATTTGATCAATTGCCATATTTCATTATCATCAAGAATATATAATATATATATATATGATATATATCAAGAATATATAAAAATCATATATAGCAAGAACATATATATATATGATATATATATCAAATATATATTTATAAGATATATATCAAGAATATATAAGTCAGATATATATCAATATGTATACATACATATATATATATGATATATATCAAGAATATATTTATACGATATATATATATATCAAGAATGCTTATATATATATTTTAAGATATTTTATTGTTATTTATATACACACAAATATTTAAGTAAATGCTCTTTTTATAATAAACAGAATCAACAACATTTATATATATATGATATATATGAAGAATATATATATATATAAAGGAATTAAAGACATCTAACTATGGATTGATGACGTTATCAACCAACATCCCAAATAGCTATTGGCTAAGTGTGGGGATTATAGGTACACTCCTAAAGACATGGTCATTGTGGGTGGGCTTCCAACCAGGAGCGAGAAAACCCTGGATCTGTTCCCATGATCACCCCTGGTACCCTTTTTATAGATATATATAAACAAAAATTTATATATAATGAGATAGTTTTCATTTATGCTATATTTTTGCGTAACACATCAAGAAAATATGTGTCTATAAAACTAGACAGGCCGAGTGGTTAGAATGTTCGCATTCTGATCATGAGATCCGGGTTCGAATCTCACCATGGTCATTTTGTCAGCAAGGAGACTTCTTGATGTTATCGGACTGGATCGTTTTCGATCCCAGCGTGCGGCACTTTTGGAAAGTGCCTGAAAACCATACCATAGGTTGACCTAAGACTTGTGAGTGAAATTGGGTAGACGGAACCCTTGGGAGGCGTCGATAGCTGTGCTAGCACGAAGTCACAAGTCATCATGGCCGAAGGCTTGAACATACTGGCCTTGTTCAAAATGTTGGTCATGTTAGATAACACGCTCTTTCCGAGAAACTCTAAGGTCTGTTCAGCATAGTTGTACTATAAACCACAGGTGGGATCTGGGGATGTTGAATAAACACGAATGCTCCTGAGCAATCGTCTGTAATAGGGATTGGCTAGCCGCCCTAATAGCCGGGTATCCTCGAATACGACTGGCTGTCTATACATACGCATGCATTTAATTTAATTTTAAGAAACAATATGGATTTTGTTTATAATCCTACATTGTTTCTTATTACTATAAACGTTATATTCAGTGGATACACAAGTATTGTTTCACAAATACACATCTCTCTTTGGTGTCTTTTGAAACCCAAAGCTAATACCTTATTTTTCGAATGTCCCCAATAAGAAATGTGTATTTCTGACAAAGTGTAAAGGAACCACGATTTGTCGTGAAGTCTTTATTAAGACTGCCGAATACCCTAACTGTTAAATATCAGTTACCCATTTAGAACAACAAACCTCCCTATACGCATGCGCAATCCTCGAAAGCCTTAGAAATGGAACCTGTAGGTGTAGGGTTGCGGTCTGACATGGAATTGTTTGACGTGGAATTGTTTGACATGGCTTTTCCAAGCGATGCCGCTCCGAGCACCGGTTTTCTATTAATTAATAAATTTAAAATTATGCATTAATTACTAATTTTTTTAATTAATAACTATTTGTGCTCAATTGTTGATATTAATAGCTATCTGCTGATGTGTTAAAATTTTGGAATAATGCAATAATAGAAATTTAAATTTCATCTCTCTGATAGATTTCACGATCTCTAAGTGACTCAACAATTCTCTCTCTCTCTCTCTCTCTCTCTCTTCCCCTCTTTTTGTCTTTCTTTCTATCTTTTTTGCTTCTTAACTCTTTGTTTTTTCCTTATACTCTCTCTTTTACTCTCTTTCGCTTTCTCTCTCTTTGTCTCGATCATTCTTTTTTGCTTTCTCTCCTTTTCGATTTCTTTGTCTCCTTCTCTCTCATTCACTCTTACTTTCCCTTTCTTTTTCTTTCACTTTTTATGTTTCTTTCTTTTTCTTTTACTCTCTGTTTCATTCTTTCTCACTTTCTGTCGCTTGTTCTGTCTTTCATTCTTTCTTTTTTTTCTCTTTTTCACTTTTTGCTTCGTCTCTCTTTTTCTCTCTTTCTTGATCCTTTCTCTTACTCTATATCATTCTGTTCCTTTCTCTCTTTCCCTCCCTTTCTCTTCCTTTCTCTCTTTCTGTCACGGCCTTTCTCTTTCTTTCTCTCTCTCTCTCTCTCTCTCTATTTTTCTTCTCTTTCATTTTCTCTTTTTCTTTTTAGACCGTTTTCTTTTTCTTTCAATCTTTTCCAATACATCTCTTTCACTTTTTCTCTCGCCCTCTCTTTCTCTCTTCCTATGTCTTTCTCGTTTTCTCTCTCTGTAATTCATTTAAATCAAGAGACGTCTTCCTTTTTTTTTGTATTTCTATATATTTACTTCAACATTCCTCTCAAAGCATCATTAACTTATAACATAATTTACCATACTAAACAGGATCATGTAATAGAATGTCACGGACAAGCGGTTGAATAAAACATTTTGTTCTGGCAGTGACTCGCCGAAGATAAAAAATTCTTACTTTCAAATAGAAAGGAAATCAATGAAATCTGAAAAAAAGAAAACCCCAGAAATGTTTTTCTTCATCATCACTAAACAGACTGAATCTTACACAGTTATGATTCTCAATCTCCTTGCTTTAAAAGGACTTAGGTTCGCCCCAGACCTCAAGTATATTTTGTCCGCCATGTTGGAAACGTTGTCCTGCTCATTCCTCTCCATAAACTTTCTACGACTTTGTGTAGGTCTCTGCGCAGGTATCAACAAGCTTTTGGCAAAATTTGATGCAGATTCTCTGCTGAATTTTCTCTGCTATGGTCACTGATGGAGCCTGCGTTATGTGATGAGACGTCCACATTCTTTCCTTCCAACGGAAAAGAATGAGAACCTTCTAGCGCTACGGAGTTCAAGCAGCTTTGAACTCCGTACTTTAGCTCCGTTGGTATAACAACAGTCCTGATACTTTTTGATCAGACCTCATTTACTATCCATCACTAAAAATGCTTAAAAATTGTCATTTCTTCGTGCCACTCTAGAAAATACCGAAGACTTTCTGCCATGCTATATTTTTGGAAGAGTCAAAACGGATCAAAAATAGAATATTAGTGCCATATCCGAATCCGAGCAGGACTTGCCCAATCCACACTTTTCAGCCGTTTCAAAAGCCTTTTCGTAGGCCTTGTGGGGAATGACTTATTTTCAAGCCTACAACAAGCTTGTCATCAGAATGTTCAGAAAATCTTTTTACATCCATGACTGTTTTCCTGTCTGCATGGCATGGTGCAAAGTCCTGTTGCCAGATATAAGGTCTTCCAGCAGCCAACCTCTTGGGACAGGTCAGCACTACCTCTTGATGTAGACCTCCGTGTTGAGTCTGGGGCATCACCAACAAATTCTGGACTTCTTTTCTTAGAACGATCAGCGTGAGTTTCCGGAGCTGTCTTATCTCTATCTATAAAAGGCAGGATGTGTGTGTGTGTGTGTGTGTGTGTGTGTGTGTGTGTGTGTGTGTCTGTGTGTGTGTGTGTGTGTGTGTGTGTGTGTGTGTGTGTGTGTAACGAATGCACGGCCGCAATTTTCGACGGATTTGCACCAAAATGCTCCAAGCTAGTGGGAAGGCCAAGACCGTCTTTGCATTTCCCAACTCCCATCAATAGTGGAAATAATCGATTTTTTCATGCTTCTACGGCAGTTTTCATGAAGTTTGCGGCCATTTTCTACTGGCCAGAGTGAGAGCCTATAGCTGGCTGCCACGAACAGGCAGGAAGATTCTATTGGCCAGCGTGAGAGCCAACAGCTGACTGACACGAATGTCAACTAGCATGCTAGCATGCAAAAAAATCGATAGCTGCATTCGTCACCAGTGCGAATATATATATATATATATATATATATAGGAGGAAATATAGTTTTAAGGTGTGCTATATTTATGGGATAAAGTGCTCAATATCAGAAAGAGGGCGTATATAAATATAAAAGTGAACATTGAAGTCAACACCCAGAGGCGACAGGCTGTTTCAAGCTAGACGCACTAGCGGCCTGATGATTGCTTCTAGCATGAAACAGCCTGTCGCGTCTGAGTTGACTTCAATTCACTTATATATATATATATATATATATATATATATATATATATATATATATGTTCCATTTTAATTATATTAGAAATATAAGATTTCCTGTTAGTTTTAGAAGTTGCAGAAGTTGTTTTACTTATTTCCACTTAAAGATATTATTTGATTTTATCCTTCAATCATTTGATTTCTCTTTCTCCAAAATTTTCTGTGTAAGTGCGCTTATTTGCTACAGCGTCATATCATTTAATTATGATGAATTTAACCAGTAAAATGCGAGAGTGATTCAGGTATATATATATATATATATATATATATATATATATATATATATATATATATATATATGTATATATATACAGTTAAACCTAGAGAGCCAAACAAACCTTACCTAAGCTTATCGTCAAGGAAGGGCTGCCTTCCCTGACGATCCTCTAAGGTGAAACCTTGGTAGGTTTGTCTGGCTCTGTGGGTTTAATTAGGTCTGCTCTACTTACTGTGTTGAGCACTTTATTTAGTTCTTTTGCGTACTCGTATCGGTTTTTTTTTCTTTGGGCTTTGAACTTGCATGTTGGACGATTATTTTCGGCTAACGTACATGTTCTTGGTTCTTTCTTTTTTATACCTTCTCTCCCTTTGGTATTGGTTTGATTATTTGCAAATCAAGACACCGAATGTTTTCCGAACGAGTGTAGTTTCTTATACCTATAGGATTACTACTAATGCGAATAATATACATATATATATATATATATCTAAGATTTTTTCCAATTGTCATTTGATACCAATCTGTCTTGTCCACAGAATTCATCTGGGAATTTAACTATATATATATATATATATATATATATATATATATATATATATATATATATATATATATATATATATATATATATATATATATATATATATATATATATTAAATAAAAAATAAAAAAAAAATTTTTAAATTCCCAGCATCCCTGGTTTGTGCGCATGCTTAGTCGCAGCAACATAATAAACTTAGTCCGATGATGTCCTACAGGACGACTCGTGTCACAAGAAACTTTTTCCACTTGGTCATATTTTTTCCCCAATATTGTTCCAGATATATAAAAATATACATCGTTATTTAATATAGATATAGATATATATATATATATATATATATATATATATATATATATATATATATATATATATATATATATATATATATATATATATATATATATAGATATATATATATATAAAATTATTTATTTAAAATTATAATTTAAATATGTTATAAATATATTATATATATATATATATATATATATATAGATATAGAGAGAGAGAGAGAGAGAGAGAGAGAGAGAAACAAAACAAAACATTAAATGATTAATATTTATATCACAAAATGGCAGTATAGATTTTTGGCAAAGAAACCTCGCATAAAGCTGCACGTTGTCATTATATTTAAATGAGAAAAAAAAACACATTTAAAGCCATTCAAAGGACAGAATTTATTTTATTTTTAACACAAGCTTCCAAACAATAAATGAACTAGATTTCAATAAGACTAACATGTTTAAAATTGAAATCCAAAAACATTTTTTTTTCGCGGAGTGGGAGGAAAACTTGTCCCACAAACGTCAGTATATGTATTTTTTATTTATCATAGCATAACAGATATATTATTGAGGCTTTATTTACTTCATTATAAACGGATTGCTGGAACTGTAATAACAATAGCAACTGCAGCATTAAAACTAATGGTAACAATAATGGTGGTGGTTAGGCAAAAGGTCATTGATGTTGATGAACTGGCTAATGACGATCATAGACAGAACTGCTGGGTAGGATACATCCAAATATTAATAAATAAAATTTTATACACACAGAAACAGTCTAAAATCTATAAAAATGAGCAACTATGACTTCTGTTGAAATTCCTGGGATGAGGAGTTATCATTATTTACATTATTAACAAGTAGACTAATATCCTCATCTTTGTTGTTATTATCACAACGTTTCATCCTCTGGCCTTCTCTAGCGTTTATCGATCTGCGTAACCATCAGGAAACTTTTAAGGAATGAAAAAGATCTACTCCTATAGATTAAATAAAAAAAAGGTCCTTTTATTTGATCTATACGTGTAGATCTTTCTCAATCATTTTATTGGCATTTTGAAGTGAACATTTTATTTAATCTAAGGACGTACATCTTTATGGGCTAAGTGGTTAGAACGTTTGCTTTCTGACCTATGGGACCCGGATTCGAATCTCACCATGGTCGATTTGTCAGGAAAGAGACTTCCTGATGTTATCGATCCCAGCGTGGGACACCTTTGGAAAGTGTCTGAAAACCATACCACGGGTTTACCCAAGTCTTGTGAGTGAAATTTAGTAGACAGCACTCTTGTGGGTCGTCGATAGTCACAAGTCATGAGCGTGTTGGTCTTGTTAAAGTCGTTGATCACGCTAGATAACACGCTCTCTCTCAGAAACTGTAATGTCTCCTTAGCATAGTTGCAGTATAAACCACAGGTGGCCTCTGTGGGTGTTGCGCAAACACAAATGTGCCTGAGCGAGCGTCTGAAATAGGGGTTGACTAGCCGCCCTAGTGGACGGGTATACTCCAATACGAGTGGCCAGCTATTATTATTATGTATTATTATTAGAGGTAAATCTTTCTCATTCCATTTTATTGAAATTTTGAATTTAACCTTTTATTTATTGCTCAGTTATTGCCCACCATGTTTCCACTGAGTTTTGTACTATTCTACCAACTCACAATTACCAAATTCTCAAACAAGCACTGACATGAATTAAGTTCCTGAGTGGCGTAGGCTTAGACTAAGCATAAACAGGAGGAGTAATAACTTAATAAGAACAAAACAAGACATCCTTAGACATGGCCTTGGAACGAGAACGATCTGTTCACATTGATTTAATGAAGGGTTCAATACAAAATTTTGTGAAAATTAATGGTATTAACAAACAATTGATGAAGGCACAATGGCCGAAACATTGTGTTATTAACAAAGATGAGGATATTAGTCTGAGTGTAAATAACTATGATTTCCATTTTCGCAATAGCATCTTCTCATTCAGAGACGTTATCGTTGGATGTAATTTTGTTGTTTTCAAAGACAAATACATATTTTTTTGTTTGTCAACAAAAATACAATGTATCTTAGAAAAGACATTGGACATCAGACAAAAGATTTTTAAAATTATTTCAGCAATACAACAACTTGATTATACCGTTTGCTCACTGATAAAAAAATAATCCAAATAAAATGAAGTTACATTCAGGCAAAAGCAAACTGACAGAATAAATAAATAACTGTTTTTGTTGTGATTGAAGCAATTTAATCAGACGAACATCACATCGAAAATAAAATAATAATAAAAAAAAAAAACAATTTTGTCGATAAACGTATCAACAACTGCTCCCCTGGTTTGAGTGATTTTTTTTTTATTTCTTATTTGATCAATCTTTTAAGAAAGTCCGTAAGTAAAAATAAAAATGTCTTTGTTTTTCTTTACTATATATATATATGTGTGCGTATGTGTGTGTGTGAGAGAGAGAGAAAGGGAGAGGGAGTGCTTGTGTGAATTATTTTCAGAGTGTATCTGTAAATGAATGTGTCTATGTATACGAGGTCTGATCAAAAAGCAGCAGAACTGGGGCTATAAAAAGAAAAAACTAGAACACATATCAATTCTGCGTTTAATCTCCTTCGAAATAGTTTACATCTGGATACACATAATTTATCCAGCGTCGTGAGCAGATGCCTGGTCGCATTCTCTTGGATTACCTCGACCTCTTGAAATCTTGTTCTTTTGTGTCGCAAGGTGAGAGACCTGGGGAATATCATTGTTGCTGGAAATAGGGAATTTTGTCCTTGGCCCCAAAACTGCCGCACACGCCATTGTCGCTGTGGTGTGATGTGACCACACTCTACACATTTTCCTTCCAAGACCTCTTGTAAACAACAGCAGTGAGCAAGAACGTTATAACTGCGCAACAGAGTTCATGGTCAATCTATGCGAAACAGCTTCACTTAGTATACATATATATAGCTCCGTTACCATAGTCCCAAAACTTTTGATCAGACCTTTTCCTTTTATATATATATATATATATATATATATATATATATATATATATATATATATATATATATAATAAAAACAAACACTAATATTCCATGGTCACAATTTAATAAATCATGACCATGGAATATTAGTGTTTAAGCCTTTTTTATTATATTCTGTCCTGTCCTGAGTTCTACCTGGATTCTATCCTCTTGAATTTTTCATTCAAAAATATACATGTATGTACCTATATATATATATTTTGCATATGTATATTTTTACCACTAATATATATATATATATATATATATATATATAACGTCATCCACAGACAGACTGTTTCATGTTTACAGCTCATCAGTGCAGCTAGACATCCGGTTGCCTCTAGCTAGGATCGAAACCCAGCTGAATTGGTGTCAGTCAGACTTCTAACCACTAAGCCGTCGTTTAGCATATTTATTTTAGAAACATGCCCAGTGACTGACAGTGACTCAATTCGCTTTCGTGAAGAGTCTCGCTATATAGCTATAATAGTCACTGTTTACGAACCCACCATATATATATATATATATATATATATATATATATATATATATATATATATATATATATATATATATATATATATATATATTTGAGTATTTAAACAGGCCTTCATTTATACATGCTTCATTAAAGACAACAGACAAGGTACTGCGATTAAGTTTTTATTTTCATGTGTTCGAACAAACGTTTTTTTCTGGACACAGAGAGTGTGTAGAAACAGTCTAAATGTTCTGTAATTCCAAGCACTTTCGGCTATGCTTTTAGCTATTATCAAGGATGATATTATTTTTGCTTTTTAATTGGGTGTATGGGTTGGGTATATGTTTTCTAGATGTTTTATTTTCATTGTGACCGTGTTCGGAGTTAATAATATTAATTGTTGGCTTTTTCTTTTTTTATTAAATTTAATCTTTTTTTTTACATGTGGATGAGGTTATTATGTTTGTATTTTCTACTAGTACCACACTCAATAATATTAACTATGAATACAGCTACAACGAGCTGTGTTCGGAAAATAAAACATCATTATAACTCTAGAAACATACAGACAATTCCGACAAGACCGAAATAAAATCATCTTTGATAATGGCTAAAAGTATAGACGAAAGCACTCAGAATTATAGAACATTTAGACAGTTTCTATACACTCTGTGCCCAGAAAAAAAAACACTTGTTCGAATACAAGAAAAATTAAATAAAAAGCTTAATCGCAGTAACTTGTCTGTTGTCTTTAATGAAACATGTATAAATGAAGGGTTGCTGTCTAAATACACTATATATATATGTGTGTGTGTGTGTGTGTGTGTGTGCGTGTGTGTGTGTGTGTGTGTTTGTGGGTGTTCACTAAGTACTACTAATAGTGGAGTGGGCCAGACACACTAGCGCAACAATTTTGCAACCCCAAAACAGTGTTCAATGTGATACAGCATCAATCACAGAATAATAAAACATCAATAGATTATAAGAACTAAAAAAAAATTTAAAATCCATAAATCAGCTACTTAAGTTATGTTGCTTTTCATATCCTGAGGTTATTTGGGAAAAATGTCGTAAAAACTTCCATATATATATATATATATATATATATATATATATATATATATATATATATATATATATATGGTAAAAGATCAAATCTATATATACCAGTGGAGATTATTTGTGGTTTTTTCGCAAAGAAAACGAAGTGTCGACTAACGACAAAACGCAGGTAGATAATTTTTGTTTTACATTCATATTGTCATATAATTTACTGATGTTTTATATATATGAATATGTACATACATACATACTTACATATACACACACACACACACACACACATATATATATATATATATATATTTTTTTGTCTATATGATAAAATTATAATAATACATTTATATATATATATATATATATATATATATATATATATATATAATAAAAATATAGTTTTATGGTATGCTATATTTATGGGCAAAAGTGTTCAATATCATGGATAGAGCGCATGTAAATATAAAAGTGGACACTGAAGTCAACGGCCTGTTGCTATAGTTTGTTTAATGTCTATTTTTTAGGTAGCTCAACTATTTATATATGCTGGTGAATGGCCATTAAGGGTAGCTAGGTAAGGTTGACTTCAGTTTCCATTTTTAGCTAGCTAGCTAGCTAGCTAGATAGATAGATAGAATGACATTTGCTTTTATTTATCTAGTTACCGTGCTGTTCTATGCTTAGCAATTTTTTTCAAAATGGCTGCCTCCTTTTGATAGAGTTTCCAAGATCTATTGCTCATTTCAATTTTTCTTTAAAGGAATGTGTCAGCGTGCTGATAGTTCGAAAGAACGTGATTTATTTTATTTACTACATTATTCACCTTTTCAATTCATTATAAATTTTATTTATTAAGGAATTAAATTATTCATTAAGAAATGTTATTATTGATTAAGAAATTAAATTATGATATATTTTATTTATTAAATTATTCACATTTTTCAATTTTATAACTCATATTTTCTCTTTGATGAATGGAAGAGAAACTACAAATTATTTTAGCATCAATAATCTAATAAATAAAAAGAAATTAGTTCAAAATGCAGACACACTGACATCCCTTTTAAAAATCATGAAAAGTCCAGCAGAACCCAGAAATGCTATTAATAAACAGCCACCCACTTTGAAAAATCAATAAGCACGTAACAGCGCTTAAATGGTTAAATAAAACAAAAATGTTCTTTTTTATATTTATCATAAATCCTTTTTTAAAAAAAGTTAAAATGGAGCATATATGTAAGAAAAAGAATATAAAATAATATATACATATATATATGTAAAATTTCAGATAGAATATTATATCTGTAAAGTGACAATATGAATATAGACAAAACTCCTTTTGTTTTTTATTCATATACACACACACATATATATATATATATATATATATATATATATATATATATATATATAATATTGCCCTTCCTTATAGTTATTGTTTACAAAATTTTTAATTTGCATTTATATTGGAAAATAGTAATAGTACATTTTAAATATACAAATGTTTTCATTTTTTTCCATCTAGAAGATCTTTTTTCTTTTTTTTGTTTTCATCTATTAAATCTTTTTTCTCTTTGCTTTTCATTTATAACATATTTTCCTTCTTGTTTATATAAAGAGAATCATAAATATAAATCAATTTCCCAGCATTTTTATTGTTTTCTTGTTTTTTTTTTCTTTTTAGTGTTTACCTTAAAAAAAGAAAAAAAAGAAAGCTAAATTGCAATTTCCCCCAATAATTGATTTCATTTACAAGGACAATATTTCATCTTTCAAAAATATACATTTTGTGGGGGTAATTCTTGAATATTTAGAAATTGGCAAATTTTTACTGCTTTCATTTTAAACTAAAAAAAAAAGAGTGTAAAAAGGAACATAACTGAAAATATTAACGGTCGTTTCTGAAAATGTATACTTGTCTCCTAAACTCAAATTTTCCTATAGTTACTTTTATATATTTCAGGATAGTAATTCTTCTTATATTTTCTTATTATGCCATATTTCTAATATTTCTTTTAAAATGTGTTTTATATTTACAATTGATTCTTTTATTCAAAATATAGTATAAAATCATCCCCCACCAAAAAAAAGATAAAATCCCTAGATAAACCTTGAAAATTTCCCTAATTCTTAATGCCCCAATCTCTGATTGACAGCAAGTATACAATAAATGTTTACTTCATATTTACTACTACTTCCTTTGTTGATTAGTTAGTAAGTTATTTATCATGCACATTTTCCCCTGGCATTAACTCTGATAAATAATGAACCATTCCATTTTGATTGTTTGGAAAAATGAAAGAAAAAATAGTTCAGAGATGCTGTTTGGTTTTAGTGAGAAAAGGAAAGCATACATAATAACGAAAAAGAAAGAAAGAAAGAAAGAAAGAAAGAAAGAAAGAAAGAAAGAAAGAAAAGGAAGACGGAGAAGGTGATGACGCTGTCAGGTATTTAATGTCTGCTTCCGAGAAATAGATAAATAATGAACAATTTCATGTTGTTTGCACAGAAAGAGAAGAAAAAGATATATCAAAGATGCTGTTTAATTTTAATGAGAAAAGGAAAGCATACATTGTCATAAGAAAGAAAGAAAAAAAGTACAAATTAAAAAAGCAAGAAAGAAAAGGAAGGTAGCGGAATTGATAATTCTCTGATGTGTTTAATGTCTGCTTCAGAAAAAAACTTGTCAATTTTTAATCTTTTCATTTGTATCCATTTGCTTCATTTAATGCATTCCTGTATTGATATCTATAATTGTTATTGCAATATTTTGTTAAAGTTCATCAAAACAAATCTTTAATAATCCAACAGGTGACGGTCATGGGTATTTTTTTCGATTATTAAATTAAGAATTATGAGTCATCAGAAAATGAAAATAGAAAACCGTGAGATTTTCACTGATATTACCAGTTAAGTTTAATTTATTTAAGTTTAATTAGCAATTTAGTATGTTAAGAATTCATAGTGAAATTAAAGTTTCATTTTCAGTTTTAAGAATTTGGGTGTGCAGGTGTTCTAACAGTTAATTAGTATAAATCAGAAACGAAACTGTGTTCACTTGATACTAACAACCTTGAGAAGTTATGAATTTATTTATTGTGCCTTTAGTTCTGATAAAATAGCAGGGTAGACAAACAATTTAGCCTTAGTAAAGCAATCAGACTCAAAGAACGACAACTCTGAATTCAAAATTGTAGAAGCGGCAACAGGAAAACACTCCACTATTTTCCCAAGAAATAAAATAACTCCCCGTGCCTTTTGTATGAAAAATTTCATGTTAATTGGTCTGATTACCATTCTTCATTTGTAGCTAGACTTTCTGAATGTAAAGACAAAAGCTAGATTGCCAGCAAGGTCTCATCATTTTACAGTTGAAATGCCAAGATGTAACCGTAAGTTCTATGCTAACAATTTCTTCTCTTACACTATAGAACTCTTTTCCGGCAACTTGATTTCCAGTCAATTTTGATCTTCAAAAATTTAAATGCGTTGTCAATCGTTATCGTCTGTCTTAATCCGTGTTATTTTATTGTTCTCTTTCCTTAATAGTGTTTTCTCATGTTCCTTCACACAAAGTAACCCGTTCCATCTTAGTGGTTTTATTGCCTTGCTTAAAACAAAAAAAAATCTGATAAAAATTTAGCTTGAATTGATAACTTGAATGCTAAAAATTAACTTCCTAAAGTAATATTAATTTTAAATTGGCTGTAAAAGAAAAGGTTTCAAACTGATTACTGTTTCTCCCTTTCCATCCTGATCATCTGTCTCATGACTAGGTGTGGTCACTGTAACGTGCTGTGGGCAAAGTAGACTTTGGGGTCCCGGTGTATTGATTTCTACCACAAGATAAGTGTTTTGTTTGTTTTCTTTATTCGCGATATGAGATGAGATCAAATATTTTCAGGCTTACTTCAGAAAAGGTAAAAGTCATTAAACAACAGAAAATTTGGGATACTTTTTTTCCATTTAACCTTCAAATGCTGAGTTAAAATCCCAACGAATCGAAAGCAAGAAAACTGGCTTACATTAAAACACTGATTCGCCTTAAAGCTAACTTCTGTTATATAGTTCGAAAAATAATTATATTTTACAAGGGATATAAAAACACATTTTAGTTAAATATATTTTAATGCTATTTACACTATCTATATTAAAACTATTTTCCTCATCTTGTTGTTATCACAACATTTCGGCACTTGCGCCATCCGGACTTTCTCATATGTATATTTATATGGGTAAGGACAAGGAACAAGCCCAGGATATCAGATGTCGATTGACATTACACTTGAATATTTGAAGATTATAGTCATCGGGTAAGCAATTAAGGAAAAGGCAGTTCCACAGACGGGAAGTGCAGGAAAAGAAGCTGTTTCAGAAGAGACGGTTACTTTTAACCGGTTTGACAGTGAAAGGATGGGACCGAGATGCCAGCCTGGTAGCTTGTTTAAACTCGTGTAGTCTGGGAACCAGTAAAAGTAATTGGTCGGAACAGATGCCGTGAAAATACTTGTAGAAGAAACAGAGGGAAGCCACGGCACGTTTGAGAGATAGCGATTGTAGACTAGATGCCAGATCAAGAGGAATTCTGAACTGACACTTTATTTAACCTACAGGCGTAGACTGTTCTCGTTTCACTGCTCATGTCTAGGGATATCATCTAGTCTTATTTTTATTTAGAACTGTTATGCTCGCCCTTTTACACTGAATGCAAAAACACACTGCCTGACCCAAGGATTGAACTCACAATTACTGTGTCGCAAATGCTTTAATAGACAACATCCCTAGACATGAACAGTGGAACTGTCTACCCCCGTAAATTAAATTAAGGGTTCAGTTTGGAATTACCTGGTGGTTAACTAGATCAATATGCAGCTGTGGAAGGCCGGAGAACACAACGGCCGAAACGTATTGATTACAACAAAGATAAGGATAATAGTAAGAATATAAAACGTGTAGATAATGATAACATATATATTAGACTTTTGACGAAATTGAAGCACGAAGAGAAAGATTTAAAAATCGGGATTTTTAGACAAGGCTGTGTCCTTTTTCAAAGAAATGGGGAATAAACAAAGAAGTGGGACTCACTCTTCCGAAGAATATTGTTGTTGTCGTTTAGACGGATGGCTGTGGAAACTATATTCTGTGAGGAAACCCAAATCACTGTTTAACCCTTTAATATGTGATTCTATTTTGAAAATGTATTTTAACTCCGATCTACTTCTTTCTTGTCGGCTCTTTCGTTCGTTTTAATCATACATATATATATATATATATATATATATATATATATATATGTGTGTGTGTGTGTGTGTGTGTGTGTGTGTGTGTGTGTGTGTGTGTGTGTTGTGCAAAATATCAGCTAGAATATATCTGTAAAAGGAAAATATGAGTAATGACAAAAGGAAAACTTATCTTAGCGGACGCATTTCGCCCTCTGGAAAATGCAAGGATTTTATTTTATAACAAATATTTATAGACAAGAGCAAAAATGTTGCTATTTATTAAACATTTTTAATTTAAGAAACACTCAAATATTCATCAGGTTAGTAAGTTATGAAGGACGCTAATTGATCTCATTTAATGTCTAATAAACGAAAGTGAATAAAAAATATTCTTAAATATTTTTTAATGTAAATTAATCTTTAAATTATTTTAGTTTGAGATTAATTTATGTATTATATATTTTAAATAACGCGAGGCTATGAATTAAACCGTTTTCTTTTAATTATTTGAGATTTTTATAGTCGTGTATGTTGGTTTGGAAAAGAAGTAATTCTTTCAGGAAAGGAGATATTTGAAAAAAAAAACGGTGTACAGATTTATATTTTGTTAAGATTCGATAACGGCACTTTCGAGAATTTTCTGTCCAAGTATTTTACTTTCTCTTTTAGTAAGTGTGGCATTCTTTAGATCAAAGTTGTGGTTCAATTCACTTCCAATTATAACTAACACATTTGCTAAATTGTTTTGTATAAGATCTCTTTTGTATTTCTAGATACGTTATAAAGTATCTTCAAGTTACCCCAATGCATTGTGAGGAGCAGTTCTGTCAATTTATTTGATATATATTTGCTATAAAATTCTTGTTATGGATATCCATAATACACACACACACACACACACACACACACACACACACATACACATATATATATATATATATATATATATATATATATATAGCACCTGCCATTTTTTCTTTTTTTTTTTCTTTTTTTGGGTTACCTGTATTATATCAGTGTAACCTGACTGATTGTCGTATTTTTGTTTCTTAATCATTTTCCTCTAAGTAAGACGATAAAGACACTAATGTTAATTAGGACAATGGACAATAAAAGAATAGGATTCAGAAAAACTCCTTAAAATAAAGTTATGGTGTCTTAAAGAATTTATCCAGTCCATTGAATTTCTGATATGAAGATATTTTTAATTATTCTTTATCTTATTTTGAATTCGTTTTCCTCATTGTCGATATATATCAAAAGTGCTAGAAATTTTGATGCACTTTAGCTACGCTATTTTGCGCATCCCGAATCCACATCTCTTATACCAAATATCAACCAAAGGGAAATTTCCAATCAAACAAGTCCTTTTCTTCTCAATACTAACACAAGATCTTAACATTTAATCACATAATTGATTTCTTTCTATTGAAAAAAAAAACATAAGCATGAAGAAAAAAGGCAAAAAAGTATTGTTATTAATACAATAATACCTTTTTAAGCTTCACATATACAAGTTAAACATGATTGCGTGTTTATATGACTGTTGTGGTAGGATCCACCTAATTTGCATAGTGGAGTAGCGACCATATAAATATGGTTGGTACCGGGAAGACGAGGGAAGGATCAAGAAATTCAATCCAGAGACTCTGCCGACTGCGACTAAGTCAACACATTCTCCAGGAACGGTCTTCCCAAGAATATACAAAAGACTATATGTAAATATTGTGTACCTGTCTTGTTTCAATACATTTTGTTCTAAGTACATTTTGTGTTGTATTATTATTCCATGCATTAGTCAAGTTTCAACAATGACATTATTTTCTGTCTGAATTTCTTTGATAAGGTGTGACCATTCTTGAGGATGGTCACCAGCAGCCACAAGTATAATGGATAGCACATGTAATTCAGAAAATAATCACATAATGTAGGTGTTAACATTCCACACGACATCAAATAAATGTTTTGGATGGAAGCCGCTATCAATAGTGGAAAGATCGATAACAACCACTGGACTTGAGATATCTGTTTTCTTAAAAAGATGATTTAAGAGAATGATCGGTAAAGGTTGCCCAGGCCTGACTCTTAAATCTAACCTGCCTGCTGATGTATGATTTCGTTTGACTCAGATGTTCGAGCATATAAGAGGAAAAGGAAGAAGATAAAAATGATTTGAGAAACACCAATGACCTAAGTACTGTTGACTTCCTCAGTAAATATGACGAAAACGAAAGAGAGAGATAGGAATAAATTTTAGTATAAAAAGGGGGAAAGGAAAGGGAGATGGACATAAGGAGGGGGGAGGTAAAGAGAGTCTTTCTTTTTATTTTCCCTTTTTTATTTTTCTCTTCTTTATTTTTCATTTTCCTTTTCCTTGTGTCTGACTAAATTGGAGTCTATTTACTAATGTAAATTTGGTTTGAAGATTTAGTTAATAGCCCATGAAATAAATTATAACCACCTGATGGATTTTTAAGGAGTCCTTATTCATTATATATATATATATATATATATATATATATATATATATATATGACATCAATAAATATCACCTAAATGAATGAATTTTTAACTTAATATGAAAATAATGAAAATGTGAAATCATCTAATGAGTGAACAAAACGATTACATAAAACGTTTGTTAACAAACCTTTGGTGGTGGCGCGGTGCTGAATATAACATCAATCAGCTAAGTGATAAAATTTTATATTTTTATTAATCATCTTTTTAATAATGTCCACAAAATACAAGACCCAAGAGCCACTCAAGATAGAGGGTTACTGTGTGGTGTTGTATGAGATGGAGAAAGGTCAAAAAGTGAAATTCTTGGGTCTATACAGCTAACTCTGCACTTGAAGAGGTTAAGGTTTAATTAGTGAATAACATTTCACAGTTCGGTCGGAGATGTTACAAGTATTGTGTAAGAAGTAGACTTTAGAAGGAACCGAAAAATCCAATCACTAACAGGAAAGAAATAATAAATTTCTACTAGTGTCCCAAAAATCGGCGTGGAGTGTCAACCAGAGCATCGGCAATCCTCTGTGTGTATATATATATATATATATATATATGTGTGTGTGTGTGTGTGTGTGTGTGTGTGTGCGCGTGCGCACGCGCGTCTGCCTGTGTGTTAGGCAAATGAATGACATGTTAATTCCTCTATAATGACTTCATTGAACTAAAGGAATATTTTTGTCGATGGAAATGTATATGTGTAGGAGGAGGGGAGATATGAAATTATGAACATCAGTTACAACTATGTGTGCCAAAAGAAAACCAACTTAATATATATATATATATATATATATATTATATTTTGGTTTTTTGGTTTATATATATATATATATATATATATATATATATATATATATATATATATATATATATATATATATGTATGTATACCAGGTGTAATAGCAAAATTTTCCAAAAGAAATATTTTACATTTGTTAGATTAAGATTTGCACAGTTTTATCTTAGAAATGATTAAAGATATCTTATGGGGAATTCTCTGATTTTTTTATGACACTATTGGACTCTAAGCAATAAGAATATATAATTACTCCCAAGCTTAACAGAAGAATCGTGATGAAATCTGTCATAAGCGAAAATGACATGTTCATTAATTAAGCATAGCCAAGGATCGGAAGCTCATGAAGGATTGAAATTAAGTTCAAATATATATATATATATATATATATATATATATATATATATATATATATATATATTCCAGGATCATTTTCCAACTTATTCAAGATAATCTCTGCTCTCTCCAGTCTTCTAACTTTCTGTCTTTGAGTAACAAGGTGCTTCACAGGTTTCACGTATGATTTCATTTTCAAGTCTTGTTTCACTGCTCTTTGAACTGTCATAGCTGAAACTCCTCTCTTACGTGCCAAAGGTCTTATGGATTGAGTTAGATGTTTTCTAAATTATCTTTTTAGCTCTAAGTTGAAATGATTTGTCGCTCTTCCTCACTGTAACTTCCTGATCCAGTTTTCCTCTCTACTTTTCCCTCTTTTTTTAAACTTATTCACCGTTCTTTTGATGGTTCTTGAATGTTCGTACAATTACTGAAGGCCTGAATGATCTTTTTCGTCTCGCCATTGCTTAGTTGGGAAGACAGTGGGGCTGACACAAAACGATTTTAATCTGTTATCTTTCTAGCTGAATAACACAAAGCGTTTTTCAGTGTTTCTTACGACAAATCGTGTTAATATGGCTAAACTTTTTATCTGAAAACCTGGATGAAACAAACTCATTTAGTTTAGTGTTTCTTTAGATATTAAACATTTTGTGGGATGAACAATTATGCTGTTACACGATTTAGACAATTTTGGTGTTATACACGGTATATATATATATATATATATATATATATATATATATATATATATATATATATATTCTATTCTTCCGTGGTGATATTCCTGCGTTCAAATTGCAGTGTTTATTACATATGTATGTTCGTGGTGATAGTGGCTCACAACGAGAAATGGGATACCAAAGTTCAAATTGCAGTTGAGTTTATTACATTCACTTATATGCAATATCCTTAGGAAAGGGATAAATCCATGTCTTCTTCTTCTGTCCCAGCTATGGATTAAATAGCGGAGCAGATTGAGCTCTCTAGTCTTGGTTGGCAACTAGTCAAGAAGAAGAGCTCAATTCAAAAACATATCCGTAGATTTAGCTTGTCAGCAATGGGCTTACTCGTCTAATGAGACTATAGTCATCAAGTATGTATATATAAGTAAATGAAACTTATATAGATATATAATATAGATCAATAGTTGAATATAATGTGATAATTATGTTATAATATTTAATCTAAGATAATGATTTTATTGAACTATCCAGAAATCTTAAAGCTAGTAACATCAATATAACTGAAGATGATTTAAAATATTTAATTATTGTGTGATTAAAATTACAAAAACATTGGAAAGTTTATTTTTCATCTAGTAATTCCCTATTACAGACGTCTGCATAACCCACAGAGTTGATTTGTCGTTTATACTGTAAAACAACTTAATTACAGTTTCTTGGAGAGCTGACATAATATGAACAGTTTTTTTTTTAACACAGCCAGCACGCTGACACTCTCGGTCACGATGGATTTTGACTTTGTGCTAACACAACTGTTGACGGCTTTCAAAGGGTTCTGTCTATCCAGTTTCCCTCACAAGACTTACGTCAACCTGTGATATGGAGTTCAGCCACTTTCCTGGTAAAATTTGAACCCAGGTCTCCTGCACAAGAAGCAAATGTTTAAACCACTCATGCATGCGGCCATATGCAGAAACGCTTTAACTCCAATAAAAAGTGGGGGTTGTAAAAAATATATCCTCATTCATTTTTTGCAAATACTTCTAAGTCAATGTATTACAGAATATTTAAAATTAAATACTTGTAAAATTCTTCAGGCTTAGCTTAGTATGGCGCAAGACCAACTGGTGAAGAGTATAAGAAAATATAAGGAATGTGCTTCAGTAATCTTCCAGTGACATTGAGCCATAAAATAGGAATAAGTCATTTGCCAGACTTGATTCAATTAAAATTTTAATTCTATTAAAAATAAATTATTCAATAAGAATCCCGAAACGTGTCATAACATACTATATAATACCATAATATCATATAATACTATAATATCATATAATACTATAATACCATATAATACCAAGGCTAGCTCGAAGAATGTAAAATCTCAAATGACAGAAAAGACCTCAAAGAACTAATGTTCACCTACAGTTTGTTTTGATTCTTGCTTTCTCATAATGTTAATATTAACTGTAGTATTAGCCGTTTCCCTATAAGGAAACAGTTGGAATTCAATAACCAAGCAGCCAGTACTGCTTTCGTTTGAAATTTATAAAATCTTTCTCTTAAAACAAATTTTTCGGGAAAATAAGTTTTTTAAGTCCAGTAGCTGTTATCGCTCTTTCCAGTATTGATGGCGGTTTCCTTCCTAACCTTTTATTTGAAGTAGTGTGGAATGTTAAAATGTGCTATCCATTTTAGTTGTTGCAGCTGTTGGTTGTCCTCAACTCATGTTGTTTCTGTTACTTAGTACAGTTCTTTGTTTGTGATTCCGTAGCGATAGTCCACAATGTTCCAAGAAGCATGATCTTTGCCAAGACCTTCATATTTTACTCGCTCAAAAACTTTTTTTCACCATTGATCTTAGCAAGTATTTGTATACAGCTGACAGTTTAGATATTTCTGAATGGGTTTGGCAACATGTGGGACATCCATATGAACATCTCGATCTGACGAAGCTATATAAGAAGATGACTCGAATTTTCAGATTGTTCTTTTGGTTTTGTAGCAATTTGCGGTGTTGTGCGAAACTAACTCTGTCACAGGCCATTCTACGTTCAATTTCCTTTTCTGTTATACTAAATTTGTTATAACTGATCAGTACACCGAAGTATCTGAAGTGTTTGGTATTTATTAATTCCACATCCAATTTTATTAATCAAGTGAACTTTCACTCCATCTTAAATACTTGTAGCTTAAATACTTATAATGTATTGAGACGTTATTGTTTTGTTTTTTTTGCACAGCTTATTGGATTTTATTAGCTGATTTTGCAGTTGTTAGATATCAAGCCAAATCCCGCAATATGCAATACTTTTCTTGCAGTCTGTGCTGTGTCAAACTTTCTGCTGCACATAAAACTCACTGGCAAATCTATTTCTTCAACCAATAGGCAAAGACAACTGATACGGTTCTTTCAACCAATAGGCAAAGACAACTGATACGGTTCTTTCAACCAATAGGCAAAGACAACTGATACGGTTCTTTCAACCAATAGGCAAAGACAACTGATACGGTTCTTTCAACCAATAGGCAAAGACAACTGATACGGTTCTTTCAACCAATAGGCAAAGACAACTGATACGGTTCTTTCAACCAATAGGCAAAGACAACTGATACGGTTCTTTCAACCAATAGGCAAAGACAACTGATACGGTTCTTTCAACCAATAGGCAAAGACAACTGATACGGTTCTTTCAACCAATAGGCAAAGACAACTGATACGGTTCTTTCAACCAATAGGCAAAGACAACTGATACGGTTCTTTCAACCAATAGGCAAAGACAACTGATACGGTTCTTTCAACCAATAGGCAAAGACAACTGATACGGTTCTTTCAACCAATAGGCAAAGACAACTGATACGGTTCTTTCAACCAATAGGCAAAGACAACTGATACGGTTCTTTTTTCAACCAATAGGCAAAGACAACTGATACGGTTCTTTCAACCAATAGGCAAAGACAACTGATACGGTTCTTTCAACCAATAGGCAAAGACAACTGATACGGTTCTTTCAACCAATAGGCAAAGACAACTGATACGGTTCTTTCAACCAATAGGCAAAGACTACTGATACGGTTCTTAATGTTCCAATTAACACAAAATCTCTTTTTGTCAATTCGATATTTTCTAGGTTTTGTATTTTTGTATAGTTCTAATTACTGTTGTAGTATGTGATTCACACTTTAAAATACCTGTTGATTTGAATCAAATTTTAATGTCAATCAGGAAACTTTGACCTAAAAAGAGTTGATCTATGGCGACCATAACAGACACTAAAGTTACGTTCGTATTTGGTGTCACATCAGTATATCAAAAGATCTAGGTGCCTCAGAGGTTGGACCTAAATGGTAAACTCCTAGCTACTAAGTGTAAAATCGAGCCTGAAATGATGTTGGTGGGAAGACTGACATAAAAAAGAAGTGAACTCAGATGAATTTCGTAAATACATACACAACATAACCAGCTTCCAGTAAGTTATATAATAGTCCAATCTATGAAAGGAAAGGCAGAAACATGTACACGCTTGCATGATAAAACTTTCAAATAAGACCTGAAATCACATACCCTTGGGTCTAGAAGTAAATAAACCATTATTTTTACATATGAGCAATTTAGTCTTATATTCATATCAGTTATTCCTAAAAGAACATTACAAATGCATTATGAAATCATTATTATTATTATTATTATTATTTTATACGGTTGTATGCTCTCAGTGTATGTCTTGTGTTATTCAAAGAAAATGAATGGCAACAACTTTCCACAAATCTCTATTATCTTCAACAGTGTCTTAAACAGTGGTTTCAATCAGTCAATGAATTTTCAATTCTTCCACACTCGACCATAGTGCATTTGGCATGGCTTTGAGTATTGTATATATTATGGGCATGACTATTTCACTGCTTCTTCAGTCCTCAAAGAAGCAGTTTTTTTTTTGCTTGTTTTCATTTTCCTAAAAATATCCCCGATACTTATATGCACCTTCCATATTCTAATTATCCTTCTGTAGGGCTATTTTCTGGTTGTCTCATTATCTGCAAAGAAATTGTCCAGCATTCACTGTCATATAGGAGGGTTGATATTACATAGCAACTCTGTACTCTTTTTTTCTTTGTTTCTAACGAGATTTTCCTGTTTCTTAATACTTCGCCTAGTTTTTGGAAGGCATCTTTCCCTATAACAATTCACCTTCAGAGTTTTCGCGCTACATTTGCAAACTTCTGTTTAATCGTCCATGACCTTTGACATCAATGCCTGTCTTGGATCTTGGCCTTTTTCTCTCGCTGACAACCATATATCCCGTCTTCTTACCATTGATGGTTAGTCCTTTCTTCTCACTATCCGTTACTACCTCGTCTAGGAGGCCATTTTAGTTTTCCTTCTATGTCTTCCATCAACACACTGTCACCTGTATATCTTACCACTTAGGATAGCTCCACTACAGAGGTTGAATGAAATATGGTAAGAAGACACATCTTCATCTCACACCCTTTCTATTCTTGTTTATCATCTCACTTTATTTTCTATCCATATCCAGGCAAAGAGATCAGTCTTTCAGTTCAAAATAGATCCCTGTGTCATATCTTATCAAATGCATTTGCATAATCTATAAAACATAAGTGTACATCCTTCTGCATTTGTATCGCTTCGTCCAATAGCCTTCTGACCTTTATTTTATTAGGTGATTCATGAGTAATGATTAATTTATTTGCTAGTTTTTTTACAGATTATCAACCCTTTGTGAGTTATTTAAAGATGAAATATATTTCAGATTGTAGGATCTCGGTCATGATGCCTGGTAATTCCAAGTGGTCACCAATCTAAATATTGACCGGGCTTGACATTGCTTGATATGACGAGAACTGCTCTATGAGTTATATAGCTGTTATCAGCATGGAAAGTGGAACCGGCTTGCCCAGTTAAAATTCTGACCGAATCTATTTGATTCGCTTCATACTAAAAGCCATGGAAAAGGGAAGAATTTGTCTTCGTCTAACGTCTCTTGCATTGGGGTAGCAGTTATTCTATGGGGATGAAAACTCGAAATTCAAACGTCCATAAATAATAAGACAGACAGTTTTCTTTAGCAGCCAGGCTCATAGTAGGACAAGTCTTAATTCACATCCAGCCCTTTAAATTATCCGCTCTATCTGGCTACCATACTATGGCTACCTTGTGTTCCTATAGCTGTAGTACATGGGATGCTCCCACAAGACTAGGGCAAAACATTTGATGATGATAGTTATTATTATTATTATTATTATTATTATTATTATTATTATTTGCACAAAGAAACTTCAAGAATGTTTTGTTGTAATTATTATTACTTATGTAGTATGTGAATTATGTCAGGAAATGTTGTCTGTAAGGAAACTTTGTTCTAAAAGGATTTGATCTGGGGTGGCCTTAATATGCACAGGGCTTATATTAAGAGACACCAAAGGAGACTCAGTACCACTCAGTATCACATCAAAGCATTAAAGAAGCCAGATCCATCAAATGGCTAACCTGGAAGGTGACTTCATAACCAACAGGTGCAAAATCAAGCCTCACAGGACATCAGTGTCTACACCCAAAATGTAAGCAGATGGTCGACCCAGCTGCATTTACAATGTACACACACGGGAACACCGGATAACAGAAAGATATTCACTTGCCCCATTCCAGCTGGAAAACATAGTACAATCCACGTTCAGAGAAATCCGTCCAAAGCCACACACCCATATGACGATATTAAATTGATGAAAAGGTGGTGAATAAACAATAGTTTTATGAATGAGATTTAGTTTTGTTCTCTTATTAACGATATCGTTACACTTTTATCGTTGTTATAATATCACTAATTATTCAAGTATCTTTTTAAAAAATCTCGAATAAATAAACATAAGATATTCAGAGGAGGTCTGAGATTATATAAATTCGTTTAGATGAAAAATATTCTGAACAAATGATTAGTGCATAATCAATGAAATACAAAATGAAATGAATATAATGAAATGCAAGAAAACAATATACAATTTTGCTGCATCACTCAAAATACATGTAAATGCTTTGCACTCGCACAATTAATATACAGAGTTAAAATTGCAAATATGATATTTAAAATTCATTAGGGCCCCGTTCATTGTCAGTTCATATGACTGTAGTCTGTAAATGAAATTTCATTTCTAGCACTCAAACCATTTCACACAGATAAGAAAATATTCAGTAAATGTACGAAAAGACACAGAATTGTAGATTTTTTTCGTTTTTTGTTTTCTTTTTGAATCCTGAAAAGAAAGAAAAAAACTTAATAAAGTTTGTATTTATCCGTAAGTTCGAGGAAAATATGATAATATGTCATAATTATTTTATAAATATCGAATTCCAGGTGCACCCACTAACATACAAAAACTGATAGATAGATAGATAGATAGATAGATAGATAGATCATTATGATTATTTCACTCCTCAAGTGATCATCAGACTATATTTAGTATACATCGCTTGAGTCACCGTACAGCATGGATATATCCAAAAACTGGCTCTATATCCAAAAACATTCTGTCTCTACTGAGCATTGCTTCACACTATTTATAGCAAATTATATATATATATATATATATATATATATATATATATATATATATATATATATATATTTATTTAATTGAACGATTATTTTAATCTTGGTTGTTATAGTCACATTTTGGCAGCAATACTTTTCTTCATTTGCCTAGCATAGTTGATAACTTTGGAACTTAGATATGAGCCTTTATTTTATAAGGCTGGAGTTTCTCATTTAGATCTCAGGGGAAGAGAATGAGCCGTTCATACTAAAATACAGGCTTCGATTCAATACTGTCAGTTTAACAACTGCAATAGAATCCTGAAGAAGACCATAGGATACTATAACATCCAAGATAAAAATACTTCACTGAAATCGGTGTATAATAATAATAATAATAAAATTGCCTCCTTATTGACATGGCAGTCAATGCAGACTGCAATGTAGCTTTGGAGATCTTCAAAAACCTATCAAAATACAAGGACATTGAAATCGAAATCTCAAAAAATGTGGCACATAGGAACATCAACAATCCTTGTTGTAGTTGGAGCCCTTGGATTAGTTGGAAAAGATTCCAGTAGACTCATTGAAGGGATCCCTGGAAGCCCATGCCTTAAGGAAATACAAAAAAATTGTTCTCACGAGTACAGCCCACAAATAAAGAAGGGCTTTATCTATGTAAAATATGTGTGTATGATTTTTTTTTTAATTGATCAGTGAAAAATGTCGCAATGCCATTTCTGAACTTAGGTCTCTGTGCAGGACCCGGAAAGAAATGTGTACACACCAGAAATCAAAGGAAATAAAATAATAATAATAATAATAATTCGTTATCAAAAACTCAGACATATCTGTGTGTTGATGCACAGACACAAACATTTTCTTATATATATATATATATATATATATATATATATATATATATATATAAAGATAGATAGATATATAGATAGATAATTAGTAATAATAAGTAAGGATTTATGAATACATGTCTTCATGAAGTAATCTGTAAAAAGCAACTAGGTCAAACACAATGAACAAAGCAAAGAACAAAGTCGAAATTTTTCCGTTTGGCCAATATAAAAATGTCTGATATACAAAGATGATATTTTATGCACGAATGAAATTTCTTGTTTCTACAAAGTGCGAGTTGACAGATATAAAGACCATTAGCGCAAAATTAAAAGATGCTAAAAAAAATCAAGGAATCTTATTCTTTTATATACCATGTCCTTTCAGGACGTGGGTGATCAGATCTTTTCTAAAAGTGTCACTTCCCCAGATGACAAGTACATGTAAAAAGAAAAATGAAGTTGTAGATATCAGATTCGAATGTAGGAGAATCAATGTTTTTATGCTAAAACCAAAACAAGGTGTGTGATCTTTTGGCTTATGACTGTTCTTCTTGGCTTATACATTGCACGATGCTTAGTCTATCCTCTTCTTCACCGCGCAAAATGTGACGCTATCCCTATCAAGCCATCAGTTATTATCAATAGCAGAGCAATGAAAGCAGTTGATGCATTCAACTACCTCAGTCCTACTGTCTCTAAAGATTGGGCACCTCCAGGTGGTGTAATGGTTAACAAGCTTGTCCCGCTAGAAATATTACGACTGAGTAGTGAGTTCGATCCTCACTGGGTGCCTCATACTTTCGGCCTTGTGCCACATCTGAGCTACGCTTGGAAAATCACTACTGTCTCTAAAGATCCATTTAGGGAAATTTAGTAAAGAATTGTCAAGACTAGCACAGCATTCAGAAGCTTATATGACAGGCTATGGAAAATTTGCTATATACTTTTAAAAGTTAAGATTAACGTCTATAAATCCATCATTATCCTAGCACTATTCTATGATGTTAAGTCTCGAACTGGATTTGTTTCAGCTGCGTTGTCTATAGAATTTAAAAGGGTGTGCGTTTGTGTGTATTTTAGGTGGGGTGCGTCTTCTCAAGTAAATAATTAAAAAGAAGAAGCATAAAAAATCTTGAGGTTCGACCATCGGCCGTTTATTGACCTTTTATTTTATATAAACTCTATTGAGACTAAGTTCTCAATGTCTATTGGATATATTCTTTTTCTTTTTGGTTCGGGGGTTAGGGTAAATAAGGATATGCATCGTTATAATGGTTGAGCTCAAGTCAGACTTGTACTGCGTTAGAATGACCAAGGAAATGCTTGTACTTACTTTATCGTTGGAAGGTTTAAACATGGTTATGGTAAGTCAGTTTCCTTTTACTTGGTTCACAAGGGTAAATAAGGATTAGCATCGTTATAATGGTCGAACTCATGTCAGCCTTGCGCCGAGTTGAAACGACCAAAAAAAACCTTGAATTACTTCTTAAGTTGACGTTTCGAAAGACACGTACGAACGCCATGCGTTGAAAAGTGAGAAGAGAGTTCAATCGTTAGTGGACCGGGGAAACTAATTGTTATATAGTTTGTTCTACGACACGTAATTAGTAGTCAATTTTTTCTCGTCTGACGCTTTACTCTATGCTTTATTTCTCTTATAACTAACATATGCAAATAAGTAAAAAATTTGCCAATCCCATCACACCTTCCTTTCTTTTTCTTCTTGAACTTCAAACTTTTGTACCCCCGCCCTCTTGACGTATATGTCGTGATCTTTTTCATGGAGATCTTGGCCTCATTTCTTCATTCATGTCTAACTTCCATTATCATCCGTAGGCCCGTCTTCTATTACATTATCATGATCTGAAGAACTCATCCTTTTTTCTTCGTCAAGATCTTCTTCCATCACATCTTCCTCTTCAATTCTTGGTCTTAATTGGTCAGCATGAGCCATTAGGCTTTTTTTTTCATTTTGTTAATATATTCACCGTGTTATGTCCTCTTTACATGATGAAATAAGTTCTTTCGAGGCTTCCTACTTTGTCTTTTTTCACGTCTTTTCATTTGTCGAGTAAACCTTTCTAGTGGAGATCTTATTTGTCTTTCCATTAAAGCAAATGTGCATTGCAATCTGCCTAGATGCGGAAGGGTCCTTATAAGTAAGCAGTAACCTTGGTAAGTAACCGTCTACATTTTCTCTACTTGGGAAAAAATACACCCATCGCATTTTTACTGTCTGCGCCATTCAGTAGATTTTGAGTGATACGGTTGTGTTTTGTAAGTGAAGTAACCAATCCGCCTCAACTAATTACATAAATCTACATAACAAAATTCTAGCCCGTTGGCTGATACCAATGTTTTCGGGATCCCATTTCTAGAAAATAACATTCTTAATATTTGCTTTAATGTAGTCATTTTTCTATCTTTAATTTTAACCACTTCAAGCCACCCAGAAAAGGAGTCTACTAAAATTAGAAATAATTCCATGCCATTAATATATGCATTGTCTATCTGAACCCGAGACCATAGTTCCGTTTTTTTTTGTTTTTTGTTTTTTTTTGCGGGGGGGGCATGAGTGTATTCTCCTTTGTCGAAAATTCTCTTTTGGGCATTTTGAGCATTTATGTACATATCTTTCTATATCCAATTTTAATCTCCTGTGTGTAGCCGTTATCCCACGATGCACATCATCATGTCCAATTTTTGAAATATCTTTTCTTACTGTTTATGGTGGTAGTATCAGATAGCCATTGCGTATAATGCTGTTTTGCATCATTAATTTATTCCTTATTTCTTTATAAGGTCTTTCAGCTTTGGAATAATTACTACACCAGTTTCTTCTTATTCGCTCAGCAATCTTGCTTAATATCAGATCAGGTAGAATTAACGATACCAATCTTTCTATAGATTATTCAGTTACAACCCAATCTAGTATTTCTTCATCCAGTATTTCCATTTTTTTCTTTTTGATCCTCATTAAATTGTAACCTTGACAGTGCATCTCCATGTGGTATTGTATTTCCTTTTACATACTCAATGTCAAAATCATAGGTCATTAATTTTATTGCTTAGAATTCTGGAAGAAGTAACTTTTGGTAGCTTCTTTCTAGGGTTAAAAACAAACTCTACAGTTTTAGAGTCAGACTTTAATAGGGAATTCTTACCTAAAAAAAGCTCTGTCTTTGGTCTAGACAATGGCCAATGCTTCTTTTTCAGTATCTGAATAATTTATTTCTGCTGCAATCAATCTTATTGAAAAGTATATTATTAAATGGTCTTCTTGTGATAAAATTGCTGACACAGCCTCTCACTCACTCGCATCCATAGTTAACGTAACCTCCCTTTTAGGATCAAAGATTTTTACAATGGGTCAATCAATCTTCTTGGAAGGTACGTTATTGGATGGCCTGCTTGTGATAAAATTGCTGACAGAGCCTCTCACTCACTCGCATCTGTAGTTAACGTAACTTCCTTTTTGGGATCAAAGATTTTTACAATGAGTTTTTCTTGAAGTATATTTTTTAAATCCTATAAACGCTAAGTTTTGCCTTTGAGTTCATTTGAACTCACTATTCTTTTCACACAGTTCAACAAACAGCTCCATTAAGTCATCGTATTTTGGTAGGTATCTATTATAAAAATTTACCAATCCTAAATTTATTCTAATTCTTTCAGTAGGTATAGATAAAGCTGAAATTTTCTTAATTAACTTTAGATCCGGTGAAATATCATCTTTTGAAATCTGATACTTAAATATGATATTGTATCGCAAATTCACATGTGTCTGTGTTTATTGTCATCCCAGCAGTTTTAACTTGTTTAACACTTGTTCTGTTTTTCATTTTAATTTGTCTTTCGTGGTGGCCCAAAGGCAAAAATCTTTATAAATAATCATATTACTAATTTCATCAGTTAACACATTTTCCATTGCTCTCTAAAAGTGTTTTTAACTCCAAAAGGCATTCTCATCAATCTTAATAATCCTATGGGCGTTTTTATGGGGGTGGTTATTGTGATAATTGCCTTGAATTTATCTTCAGTCTGTATTTGGTTATAGGCAGATTTTAAATCAATTTTCGCAACAAATTTCATGTCCGAATTTGAGCATATTTTATGATTTACGCCTTTTTTAAAATCAACACTTATCCTTGTCTCAGTTTTCGCAAACTACAATGAGAGTGGCCCATTTACTGCCATCTGAAGGAACATGTTTCAAATTTCTTTCATCTACTTTTTTAAAAAAAAATTAACAACTACCAAAGGTAAAAGGAGAATAGGTAATTTACGGGATTCAAAATAAGGTGTGGGGTGCTATTTTCATTTAATTGTATGCTCGCTTGATACCATTTTAACACTTCTGTTTTTACTTTTTCTGATTTTAAAGTATTGATTAATTGCAACATATCCACTTTTAGAACATCTATTCCTAGTACTCCATGATTTGTTTTTACATTCCACTACTGTAATAAGAATAATTTTAAATTGGTCACAAGTTTCAAAAGTCCCATTGAAGTATCCCAAAGTTCCATCAAATTTTCTCATTTTCAGATGACTTTTTCTCAGTTTTGGTTTACCCATTTGTTTCCAGAAATTTCTTGGGATTAGGATACTTAACTCTCCGTGTCCGCTTGCACTGGAAAAATCATGCCATTTAATTTAATTTTTTTCAAAAGAATTCATTTCTTTAGGTCTTTGTATTGGAAAAATGTCATCAATTTTTTCTTTTTCTAATTTTTCTGTACTGACTATTTTCTTTGCGTACAGACTGAAAACGATTTTTATTCCGTAGTTACGGCAAATATTTCCAAATGCGGGTCAACTTTTTTCAGTCAGTTTCATGCTCATATGTTCAGTATTTGCATCTCTTGCACTTCTTTTCTATACTGTAAGTTTCAATATTGTCCCCAGAAGAATTATACTTTTGAACCAATTCCAGCTGTTCTACAACTTCCACACTTGCATTTAGAGATAAATTCTATTGTAATTGGGATAATATCTTATATTTATGAGTTATATCGGCCATATCTTCAATCAACACCGGATCCAAATCTCGATAAAATCTGGTTCGTCCAAGCGACTTAAACATCCTATCGGCGACGCCATATTGTTGTATAGTGTTATTCTATGACACGTGATCAGTAGTCAACTCTTTTCCCGCCTGATTCGTTACTCTATACTTTATTTCTCCTATAACCAACATATGCAAATAGGTAAAATCTTAATTGCCAATCCCATGACACTATATTTTCCTCGGCAGCCATGTAATTACCACGTTACGATACTGAAGCAAGGAGGAGAAAGAGACTCGGTCATGAAAATGTTTTTCTTTTTATAGACTTCAACAGCGCCACCCTCGGACGTTTTACAAAGTCAAGTGGAGTAATTATATTCCGGTTCCTTTACGCTTAGCATCATGGGAAAATGTATTTATTTTTCTTTTCTTTTTTTTCATTATTTATTATTATTATTTAATTTTTCGATTTTATTTTATTTTCCCACGCGGCTTTTCTGAATGTGTAGCATGGAATTGGGTGATAAAGCTGAAAACAGCAATATATTGCAGAGAGGATATTGAAACAGTCCTTACTAAGTGATTTAGCTACCAGCTTTCCAAAAGATCTATTCTATGGTCAATGTTGGAATACTAAATATTCTATAGGATGTCCTTCTAACATTAGACGGATAAGGAATAGGTAACTTCAGACACTGTAACATCTGGCTTAAATAAACCGAGAAATTCAGTTAAGAATAACCAAAACAAGTTCAGCATTTAGTCGTTGAAACTCGTGACATAATATTTTAAAGGTTAAGATTGACATCTATATATCATATACTTATCTCATCACTAAGGTATGATGTTATGTCCTGAACATCTTATGAACACATTATAAATCAACTGTATTTGTTTTATCTGTGTTGTATTTATTCAATTCATTGTATTAAATACTATAGTCGGAACGGGAATATACTGCGGAGATACGAAGATACAAATACAAGTAAAGCTATTGAATTTTATAATCTTTTTTCATCAGAGTATGGAAGCTTTCGTAAGGTCTACTAGCGAATAATCACTCTTTTCAAGTACTAAATATCACAAAGCAGGCATATGTACTTGCCCCCTCCCTTGCTTTTGCTTTTTATTTTTCTGCTTTGCTTTAAAACGCTTTACTAAGTCGTTCTAAAGGTGTAAATTTCAATGTGGTGTACGATCAACAAGGTTTAAATACCAAAGCCAAAACGAGGCTACAGCTTTCACGTGATCTCTTCGCTAATAACTGTGCTCTTATGGCTCAGGCGCTGCGCTGTCTACCTTCAATAGTTTCACTGAATCCTCAAAAGTCTTCGAACTGACGATCAGCATTACGAAGATTGAGCTTCCTTAGCAGCCAAGATATGACAGTCTAACAGCCCCACCACCTTCAAACCATCAGTTTTTATTGATTGCAGGATATTTGATGCATTCACCTACCTCAATTATACCGCCTCTGAAGACGCAAAAATGAGCCGGGCGATTCAAGAATAGACAAGGTTATCTCAGCAAGATTAAATTCAGACTCTGGAACATTCATGAGATAATAATAATAATAATAATAATAATAATAATAATAAACTAGAAATTACAAAGCACACATACTGAATAATTATGTTAATCCGAAATGCCGATTCTGTGATAAATACCCAGCAACAATTGAACATGTTGTATCAGGTTGCGCAGTGTCATCACCAACTGAATATAAAACTCGGCATGATAGAGTGGACCAATATCTGCACTGGAAAATATGTAACTTTTACGAAAAGGAAACTAGTATGAACATCACTCAAACCCAGTTACAGCGATAGGACCTCTAACAATTTTTATTGGATTTTGCAATACACACAGAACAATCAAAGTTAATCGCTCAGACATCGTGATCAAATATCACAAGAACAAAAATGTACTTTCTTATTAACATGGCCGTCCCTGAAGATTGTAATGTATCTTTGAAGATCTTTAAAAAAACCATCAAAATACAAGGATATTGAAGACATTGAAGTAATTCCCGGTAACCCATAAGAAACACAAAACAAATTACTCACACGCAAAGCTCACTCATTATAAAGAGCTTTATCTATGTAAAAGTTTGTGTGATATTATGTATTTTTTTATATAAAAATGCCCAGTGGAAAATGTCATAAAGCCATTTCTGGCTTTGGGTCTCTGGTTGGGACCCGGAAAGAAAATGTGTATACAACAGAAATCAAAGAGAACAACAAAAAGAAGATAAAATAAAGCTAATATTAACTTTATAAATTCTACATTAGTACAAGGAAAAGTAATCAAGATCACTAGCATATAACATTTAAATCCAAAAGCCACTCCGATTGTCCAGTATATTTGGGGTTGAAGGGGATTGGTGATATTTGTTGAATGATTTAGACTTTGCGTTCGCCTACTTAGACGACATCATAGTAAGGAGCGAAACTGTCGACGAACATCGAGAGCATCTCAATCAAGTATTTAAAAAGATTCGGGACTTTGGTTTTAAAGTTAAAGAGTCAAAGTGCGAATTTGATTTGGAGGAAATTAAGTATTTAGGGCACATAATCAACAAAAAGGGCAGATTTCCAGATCCGGAAAGGTCCATTGCGATTAGAGAGATGCCGACGCCCACTAATGTGGCGATGCTACAGAGTTTTCTGAGGCTCGCAAATTATTATCAAGCGTTCATTAAAGGAATGTACAATCTAAGAGCTCCGTTGAATGAACTGCTAAAAAAAGACAAGGCATGGGAATGGACGGTAGAATGTCAGAAAGCCTTTGATGAAATAAAGAGAATGCTTACGTCCGACCTCTTTTTAACCCATTACAATCCAAAACTGAATATTGTAGTGGCAAGTGACGCCAGCTCATACGGGATAGGAGCGTGTATTCAACAATATTAATATGAAGTTTGTTAATCAAATCTCTGCTAATGTAAAAAATTATCTTGCTGATATTCTACATATTGCATTCTCTGTCCAACCGATGTTAAGATCAATCCATAAGGATAATCTCCTTTCTCGTCATATTTGTTCAATTATTTAACCGCTTTAAATACGATGCTGACAATCTAGATAGAACTTGTCAGAGGTTGGAAATCAAAACAACTCAACATGTGCCGGCTACTCATAACGCGCAATTCACTAATTTAAATAGGCGTATCAATACATCTGGATCTGCAATAGCTGAATATATGTTAAATAATTATCAGTGTACTGTTTTCTATCATAAAGAAGTAGGTAAATTCGGATATTCTCTTGAAAGTATGGAAGATAATTTACAGCACTCACTTCTATCAGTAAACAAAAAAAAAGTGGCTTTCAGGTCGGGATGTGATCTTGATTAGATTGTTTTAATAATCTAGAAAATATAATTGCATTGATTTATTTATACCATCGTATTGTACTATTATTATTCAATTATAAGGTACTTTGATATATAAAGAGCCTCTTATAAGTAACGGATTTTATTTTAAGCTGAGAATGTTATTTATGCTTCAACAATGCTTCTACTACAAAGATCTTTATTTAAAAAAACTAATACCTTTGTTGGATTTTTCACTGGACTCACGTAGCTACTGAACGTGATACAAGGTCGAGGTTTAAAGTGGGTTTAATGGCAGTACCGTGGAAAATTGCTGAAGCCCCTCGGCATTTCCCCTTTTGGGGGACGCCTCAGACGCCGGGTAATGACCCTAGCCCCCTCCCGAAGGTAAAATACGCCCGGAGACGTGTTGAGCGTAATATTAGCGTCAAAAGTTCTGATTAAAATAGTGAAGTTTGCAGATGTCTTCAGATCGGATAACCCAGTCTACCTAAACGGTTTCTTATTGAGAATGTTCCAAATTACCCTGATATAGCCCCCTAAGTCACTTTGGCTGCTTTATCCAAACACTTCTTGACACCAGGCCAATATACTCTCTATTGCTCCCACTTGTGAACAGAGATAAACGGTGTGTCAGCCTCGAGGGGACATGCCCAACTGGTTATGGTCAAGCAAGTGATATGTAAATCTTCAGTACTAAACAGAGCATTTACTGCAACACATTATTTCACCAAGGCAAACATGTACTTGTTAATCATACAAAATAATAATTATTATTATTATTATTATTATTTATTAATATTATTATTGTTGTTGTTGCAATCTTTCGCGCGTTCTTTTCCTTTTCAATTGGTGAGCTTGCATTATGGGTATTCTCCATCAAGTCATACAAGCTTAAACAGAGAACACCTTTTTTAAGAAAAGCGCATATTTCTTTAGGACTTTTTGGTATCCTTATTCGCTAACGTATATCTTCGTAAAGAATAATTCCGTTCTTATTTCAGATCTACTTTGTCTGTCGGAACCAGCATAATCCAGCGTCCGGTATGTTACCTCATGTTTACGACTCCCAGATACGATATTCTGGCCTGGATTGGATCCCAAACTCCTCAGAGAAATGTCTGCGGTTTATTATCAACGACACATATATGACATTTTTCTGTGTTGTTCAAATAAAGTTGTTTGCATACACAGTCGGACCCATCCTTCTATTCTTTCTCGACCAACTTGCTATATTCGATTGTCTTATTTTTGTTTAAAATAGAGCCTGTTTCCATCATTTCTTGGGTGGGTTGGGGGTTAATGAATTGTCATTTAACTTTTATGAAGGCCCAACTTTCTAATTTTAACCTCTTTTCAGATATTGATCTTAGTACAGATTTCTTTAAATATTCATTCTTCTGAATAGTCTGTGGTCTGCCGAAATCAGAGAAATCCGACATTTGATTTGTTTTCCTCTTGGATATTAGTACCAGTTTTCTGGTTTGGATTGACTAATCGTTTGAATTCTAAACTCCCCACGAGATTTTATGTGTTTCATTCTCTATGACAGATTTTGATCTGTGCACATACCATTGGTCTGTGTCTTAAAAATTTAGTCGGTTGCACTGCATAGTGAATTATCATTCCTATACAGTCAGCCATGCCTATTCCTTAATTTTTAAAACCAACTTGATTCCCTCTCTTTCTCTCTCATACTCGCCATCATTGCCTTTCTTTTTTCTATCTTTCTTTCTTTTTTCTTTCAAGCTTTCTTTCTTTTTATTTCTTTCTTTCTTTCTTTCAATCTCTATTTCTTTTTGTTTCTTTCTTTCAATCTCTCTTTCTTTCTTTCTCTTTCTCTCCATCATTGTCTTTCTTTCACTCTTTCTTTCTTTCTTTTTTTCATTCAATTTCTCTTTCTTTCTTTCTTTCTTTCTTTCTTTCTTTCTTTCTTTCTTTCAGTCTCTATTTCTTTTTCTTTCTTTCTTTCTTTCAATCTCTCTTTCTTTCTTTCTCTTTCTCTCTCTCCATCATTGTCTTTCATTCTCTCTTTCTTTCATTCTTTCTTTTTTCTATCAATCTCTCTTTCTTTTCCTCTTTTTTTCTTTCTTTCTTTCTTTCTTTCTTTCTTTCTTTCTTTCAATCTCTCTTTCAATCTCTCTATCTTTCTTTTATTCAAACTCTCTCTCTCTCTCTCTCTCTCTCTCTCTCTCTCTCTTCAGGTTTCGGAGCCTCGTTGTGGGGTAATGATTAGCGAGTCTCGTCTAGTTAACCATTACTAGTGTGTAGTGATTTCAATCTGCGCTTGGTGCGTTATATTAAAATTCAACATTAAGTAATCCAGCAAAGACAGACATGTCGTTAAATCAACCAACCAACAATCAACAAAGTTAGGGTTAGGGTTAGTCCCGTTAGGGTTAGGGTTAGGGTTAGTCACGTTGACCATTACTACAGAGTAGTGAACTCGATCCCCACTGAATGCCGCATACAAACATTCAGAATGAAATAAATCAATACAAACGCTGTACAAAAAGTCACGCAATTTACATTTACAAAGATGCCCCAGTGTAAGGTAATGATTACCGTAGCTAATAGGGTTGACCAGTGATACTAGACGGGGAGTTCGATCGCTACTCATATGCAAAATTCAACATTAAATAACTTAAGAAAGGGTAATAACTTATAAAATCTACCAACCCAAACGTCCTTACGGTTTCGCTGTATTTTAGTCTCCAAACATCAGCTCACACTTCAGAACCACCTGGATGAATTTTCGGCCTGCTCAGTGAAATGGTTTTTGTAATTTAACGCTGAAAAGTGAGCAGTCAAGAATCCAAAATTTCAACCCGATGTTGGTGGACACGTCATCATCATCATCATCATCCCCTTGACTTTTGTAATCGGAGGGAGTATCCGAATGCAGAAGCCATATTGAATTCCCTCCACAACGATCTATCAAAGGCAGCCATCACCAATTCTGATATAGTCATATTTGTCAATTGATTGACATTGTCTAACCAGTTTTTTGCGTTAGCGTTCTCTCTTATGTCCACCTTCAACGGGGCTTTGCATGATAGTCTTGCACAGGCTGTTGTGCAAGTGTCCAAACCACTCCATGTTTGCCCGTTTGACAGGGGCGAGAAGAGGTTCCTGTTGGCCCACAAAACTTTCAACCTTTTTCCACACAAATTTATTGATTTGATATTCCCAATAAAAGATTCCAAGGAGTTTTTTCTGCATTTGTTCTCAAACGTTTGAATCCTTCTGCCAACAGTGTCCACGTTTCACATCCATATAAAAGAATGGAGACTACCAGCGATTTGTACAGTCTGTACTTCGTTTCAAAACTGATTTTGCTCTTCCATATTCTTGCTAGAAAAAACTTTTTCGCTCCATAATCTATTATACATATCTAAACTCTATTATTCGCCCATGCTTAGAATATTGCTGCCGCATATTGTCCGGTGCTCCTGCTATTTACCTTGGGCTCCTTGATAAGATCTAAAAAATAATTTGCAATATTATTGGTCCTGATCTGGTTGCTCGGCTCCGGTCACTTTCCCACCGCCGTAAAGCTATCTTGCTGTGTCTTTTTTATAAATAATTTCTGCAGAATTGTTCGTATCGGCTCTTCCCTATGACTTTTTATTGGTCCCTTCTTATTTCTTTCCTTATTTTCCTTTGGTTTAATTCCCCATCCCGTTCCCTCATTAGGTGGTAGGTGATGTCAGTTCTCTGGTGGGTGTGGGGCGCCTTTCGTCTTGTGTGCGATTTTCGTATTTGTCTGTTGTGTTTAAATGAGTGTGTATTTGTGTGAGTGTTTCGAATGAATGATTGTTTTGTTTTGTTTTTATATTATTAAAGGCCTGAATTGATTTCGTCCAGTTAACCGACGTTTCTGCCACATTCAGAGATAGGCGGGGGGTTACTAACATTATTTTGTTTAATTTCTTGTAAATAGCTTTGTATTCATATAGTAAATACACATTGGGGCTGTTTTTTAAATTGTTATTTTATTCCCCTCCGCTCCCCACACACAGACAATAAATTTTACATATGGGGACTAGTTCGAACTTTCATAGAGACAATGAGGTATTATGGTGGGTGTAGTAAGAAAGTTAAGTAAGAATGCATTGTTTTGGTGTAAGGAATATTGTTGTATGTTTGGGTCAGTGTTTGTGGCTAGCTAAGTTTAACGTTAAGACAGAAGACTGTCCTTTTCTCCATTCTCCATTTTGCCCTTGTGCCACATTTTATAAATAATTACAAATAAATATCTCTCTTCTCTATAACACCTAGACATTTTGAATTTACACAGTTCTCGACTGGCGTCGAGATCTCATGAATTTACAGTTGAGATGGTTAGATGTACTCGTAAATTCTATGCTACCAATTTCTTTTCTCAAGGTTAATCTGCAAAAATTTAAATGCACTGTGTTATACTGGAACACACATATTCTATAGTTAATAGACTCTCCCACCTATAATAAGTAGTAGTAGTAGTAACTGTCGCTAAGTCAGTAGGTCTGTCAGTCGATGTCGGACACTAAGAGTATCAGCGACCACCACTAGATTTCTCTGCGTCATTAACTATTATATCAAGTTCCTAACGTTTTGTACGTCGAACCTTTTTAGGACCGACTTAGTGAAATACAAGCCTCCACTGTGGAACTACTCTACAACACACTGTCAACTGCTATCTACTGTTCCCCTGATTACTCTTTTTACTTTTGCTAGTTAGTAATGTTTCTCATTCTAATTCTTCTTCAACGAGTAAACCTTTGTGTCTTAGTGGCTTTACTGCCTTGCTTGAGGTGAAATCGATTGAAAAAATATCTTACCAGAATAGACTTAAAAGTCTTTGTCTTTTATTACCTGAAAGTGACCACCTGTTACCCGATTTAATACAGACATTTAGAATAGTAAACTCACATGATTATATAGGTTTCAAGAAAAGCCCGTATAAGTCCACCAAAGGATAAACATTAAAACTTCAACCGTTGTACTATCGTCTGAACATTCGAAAATATTCGTTTTCACAGCGGTTTGTTGAATGAGTTGCACCCTTTTTTTTTTCTTCTGGCAATCAATGCCATGAATTTAGATTTCTTCAAAAAGGAGATCAGAATTTTGAATATATTGACAATGTGCTTCTTAAAATGCCTTAAACGTTTTCCTGTTTCAATTCTCCGATTATTCTTGTTTCTGTATATTGTCTGTAATCATTGTTTTATTTTTTTACTTCCGGTTTGTTTGCCCATTTTGACCCAATGGCTGCTGGGTTAATAATAATAATTAATAAATAAACTATTCATCAACCTATTACTCTTTATTTTTATCGAAAAACATCACAGGATCAGACATTTATGAAACTTACAAAAATACCCCGAAAAATGGTGTTAAATTTATTTAATTGACCCTGTCTACATAAATTCACTGTTTTCATTAGGAGATATATACCAACTGTAAATCAACGAGTTTGTGAACCTCCTATTGGAAAAGGCTTACAATTTACACAAATATTTATTTTTTAAACAAGCTCCTTCCTTGACAATGCATTTAATTCAGTGGTGAATTTTATTCCCACAGATCAAACATTTTACAATGAAAATTTCAGATCAAAATCCAACTAATAACTACAGAATACGGACTTATTGACGAACCTTGACCGTACAAAAACACGCACAGATGCGTGTACATATATATGGCAGATACCTAAAAAAAAATGAAGAAACACTGTTTGAAGGATTCAAAGATCAATGACGGCAGGAATAAAGGTATTCTATACCCTATCTGCCCAATAAACATACCGGGGTACATATCTATATGGCGTAATTTTGCTAGCAGCGATAAGTTTTGTTTTTTTTTAATACGGACACAAATATATTTTTAACGATGCTTTCAATATTTGATATGCAAAAAAAATAAACTATATAAGAGAAAAAGCACAAAAGCATATCCAAAGATGGCTATGATTTTAAAAACTTCAAGCTCTCACATGGACGCATGTATAAGTAAATTCTGTAATATATTAAACAGGGTAAATTTATATATATATATATATATATATATATATATATATATATATATATATATATATATATATATATATATATATATATATATATATATATATAGAAATGAACAAAGTCCGACAATTTATTAAAGACATTTTTTTATGTTTAACATTCTTTTTATAGATACAAGTATTTAAGTAAATGCTTTGTTTATAATAAACAGTATTAAATAACATTTACCGGCCTGAATGTCCGAGAAATTTTCATACAAAATATTCGTCTTTTGACGGTTCCGTATAGGATGCAGGTTCGAATCCTGTCAAAGGACGAATATTTTCTATGAAAATTTCTCGGACATTCAGGCCGGTAAATGTTATTTAATACTGTTTATTATAAACAGAGCATTTACTTAAATACTTTTATCTATAAAAAAAATGTTAAACATAAAAATGTCTTTAATATATATATATATATATAATATGTATGTATTTTTATATATATATATATATATATATATATTAAACAGGAATCCCTCGATTAGTGCGACTAATGTGTATATCGGTAACTATAAAAAATTAATTTTTTTTTACTATGGTTAAATTGAATAAATTTTAACCGCATTAATCTATTATTATGTATGCACTAATCGAATTTTGGTGTATAAAAATTTCAACGCACTAATCGAAAACGCATTAATTGAATGCGCATTAATTAAGGGATTCCTTTATAAACATGTATATATGTATATATAGGAAAGAGGTATGATATATTGAATTTTTTTTCTATTGTGGTTGTTGACTCACGAAAAATATCCCACAAAGATTTCGCTTATTTATACTAAAAAAGTAGATCATTTTTTCTGAAAGTAAATATAAGAAGAGAAATCAAATAAATTTCACTAAAATAGAAAAGGGTTTTATTTTCTTGGTGTATACGTGTATATTTGTGCAAGTACATCATTTATATCTTATATTCTTTGAAGAAGCAGACGATAATTGTGTTAGCAGGGAAAAAATGGAGTAATACATTCTTTCGTCGTTTAAAACAATACTTTCAATGTCAAAAAGAAACAGTTAGACAGTCAAAACCTAAACTACAAGCAATTAACCCAACTATAATTAATAAATATTCAAATTTGAGTAATCGTTAACATAAAAACGTGTCAATAACCATTTTTGTTACAAAAACTCACGGTCCATATCTTTCAGGAAGAAAAACCTTTAATCCACAGTAAATATACTAATTATATATATATATATATATGTGTGTATTATATATATACACATATATATATACACACACACACACATATATATATATATATATATATATATATATATATATATATATATATATATATATATATAACTACAGTTCAAAATTGTGATGCCATTCCTAGAATTAGTATGGGATGAACTTGACAGAAGAATGAAAAAATATGAAAAAGATTTCTTAGAGTCATCGAAAATAGAATGGAATCAATTATCAAACTTATACTTTGAGAAACATTTGCAACGAGTGCCAAATATTTACGCTGCAGTAAACAAGGCTAAAGGAGGACATTTTGACGATAGCAAAATTTAACAAAAAAATTTTTTTTTTTCTTTTTGTCATAATAAAATTTCAAATAAATAATCACGTCTCATTTTTAACAATGTATAGTAATTTTCTCTTATTTAAATTGCAAAACAATCACTTCTGAGCCAATTTAAAAAATTACCAAGAGTGATCCCATACTTTTGAACTGTAGTGTATACACAAACACACACAAAATACACAGATAGATAGATAGATAGATATATATATATATATATATATATATATATATATATATATATATATATATTTGTAAAAGCTATTATTAATAAGTGTTTATTTTATATTCTTTAGGTCACTGTAAAAAATATATGTTGTAGATGAATTAGTTTATATTAGTATTTACATATTTTTTAGTATATTTTCATCTTGTTATTAATAGAACATAATACTGCTTCAACTAATCTCAAACATATTAATCTCCTATATCATAATCAAATGCATACTAATTATAAACAAGATGAAAATATACTAAAAATTTATTAAATACGAATATAAACTAATTCATCCACAAAACAGATTTTCACAGTGAACTAAAGAATATAAAACAAACACTTATTAATAATAGCTTTCCAAACTATATAGTTGATGAACAAATTGATGCTATCTTAGAAGTCTCAATACTAAGCAAATAGAACATAATACTGCTTCAACTAATCGCAAACATACATACATACATATATATATATATATATATATATATATATATATATATATATATATATATATATATATATATATATATATATAAATTGTGGTTTTTTATTCCGGATTGAAGTGAAGATGACCGTCCTATCTGTAACAAAATAACATTTAGAAAAAAACCTTTACCATTTGTCACTTTTCGGATACACATACAATAAGATTTAACCAAACAACATCAACAATATAATTAAAAATAATCTTGGTACATTGCTTTATCGACTTAATTCGGAATTTCATATTTACACGAGGAATTATCGGCAGGAAGTCCTCCATTTCCAGACACGAATCAATCGCTTTTTAATTCTATTTAGCAAATAGTGAGTGCTTAATCATAGGTTCCTTCGAACATAACTGTAAATATATAGCAAAATAGTAATCATAAATTTCGTAACTATGAAAATGACTTGTAAGAACAAACGGACACGGTTCTTACCTCTGTATTTAAAATAATTAAACTGAATTTAAAAAAAAAATCCGATACAAGGAAATAGTAACTAAGTAATTTTTATTATATCCAGAAAAGTTATTTATATTTGGGTCAAATTAATAAGTATATTTATAACCGTTTTTGTTTCTATTAAAAGCTGCTAAAATATTCTATTTCAATCACATATTAATTTATAATAGCTATTTACAAGAAGTTCTCATGAGAAAACGTTCGATAGGTAACTTTGAAGGCTTTTGTTCATTTCTCAAACACTTCAAGCTCCTTGGGCGCAACGGTATGGAGTAATGCTCAAGAAGCCGGTCTGAATAATACTGTTGTGTAAGGACATCGATGCTCACTTGGTACCCAATATTTATGGACTTACGTCAAACTAAGCTTAAAAAATAACAAGTCTGGAAAACTGATTGAATTCCTATCGGCAATGCAAAATTTGAAAGTAGTCTACTTCAATGTTTATCTCATTAAATTCTTATGAAATCAGGGCGCACCGAATGTGGTTATAACAAAAAATAAATTTATTTATTTTTTTATATTTACTGATTCCTCATCTTTAAATGTCTGACGTGTACATTTATGCATACGTCTAAAACATTTTGATAAGTATATGTGAATATAAGTTTGTCTTTCTAAATGAAGCAGACGACAGCTTTTTTTTTTCTAACGCTTATTGGTTTTTACACTTCGTAAAATCACTTTTATAAACTGAAAGACGAATAAATAATTTCTGTAAAAATCTTTCCCGCTCACATTTTTTCTTGTTTTGTTTTTTTTTTGTTTTTTTTCTTGTCGGTCATGGAAAATAGTAGACAACATTTCAAATTCAAAAAAAAGTCTTTCCAATTCAAATATTTCACCGTGAAATAAATGTTTTCGACAACTTTATAAACAAATGGTGCATTATATTGAGTTCTCTTCTTCATTATATGCAAAAGTCTACAAGCATTAAAAATGTTTAAAAATATTATTAACCCGTTCAGGACAAGAAATTATCATCTATTTGCAGCCGCATTTATCGACCATATACTTTTGATGACATATGTACAGGCTATACAGAAAGTTCGCATAATATTTGGTTTCCGGCTCACTTCTGTCTCGGCTTCAATAAGCTAAACCTCAATCGGTCGACTTCTGAAATTAAAACGGACAATTTCATGTCGAATAGAGACGATCTGCAAATATAAATTGGTACATATGTACATGCTAAATAGATATTCATATACACGAATGCAAGAACATAAATGCACATTAATTGATGTATAGACCATTTGTAGATTCATTTGTAAAACACCCACATAATTTTCTTTTATATATATATATATATATATATATATATATATATATATATATATATATATATATATATATATATGAGAAAATTATATATATATATATATATAATTGTGGAAATGACTATAGAATAAAATACAAGCGTCTCTGGAAATCAAACAAGCTTAACAATTATCATAAAACTCTCTTTTGCTTTCAAAGAAACAAACAAGTCTTGTCGTGGCATAGCAGTCGGTTTTGCTGTGACGTAGCAATCAGTTTTGCAGTGATGTAGCAGTTTTGCAGTGACGTAACAATCAGTTATGCGGTGACGTAACAATCAGTTTTGCAGTGACGTAGCAATCAATTTTATTCAGTATTTATTAAAATATATTCATATTTGTCATTTTTTAAAAAGAATACAGTTTTTTTTTCTGGTTCTTTCGTATTATTTCAATTGTATTGATTGCAATGCTATCCCCATACTATTTTGTTATGGGTATATCAAGTCCTACTTTCTTTTTCTTCTTTTCTTTCTTACTTCTTTTCTTTCTTTCTTTCTTCTTTTCTTTCTTTCTTCTCCTTCTTATACTGCTTCTGATCTGTGTGTAGACATACTCCCCCGTATCTGCGTACGTTCATATTCATATATGTTCAACGTTGGAGAGGCGCAACAAAGAAGATTTCTAAAACTTTTGCGAAAGTTTTCCGAGAGAAATGCGTACAGAATCGGGTTGATGCAACTGTTTGTATAAGCCAAGCAATTGGCTACCAGGTGCAGCCAGAAATTAAAAGCGTTAGTCGTGTACTTACCAGCCATTCTGATCATGAAAATAATTTGAATCGGTAGCCAACAGATGGCAAACAGAATGATCACAATAATAATCATGCGAGTCACTCTTTTCTTGGACCGGATGCTCTCCGCCGACTGATTGCCTGGGACCATACCAAAAAGCAACCGCTTGAGCATAAAACCGTATAAGATACAGACTAATGACAATGGCACAACGTAGCCCAATACAAAGAAACTGACGTAAAAAATGACTGTCACCTGAACGTTATCCAAACCTTTAATGTTTACACATTTATTACGCTCTTCGCCTTGGTAAGTGTAATATTTGATGTCAAATTGTATCAATATCGGTATGTTAGCGCAGAGTATTATAAACCAGGCTAAGGAAACAATAATGCAACAGTTTCTTTCGGTTCGAATCGAAATGGATTTTATTGGGTGAACTACGGCCAAATATCGATCGAGAGACATAAGCACAAGGGTGTAGACGCTAGCATAAGCGCACACGTAAGTCAGGTACTGCATGATCTTACACCAGGCCTTGCCGAACGGCCATTGAGGAAGAATGTAGGCGGCCGCTGTGAATGGAACGCAGAACACTATAAAGAAAAGGTCTGCCAGCGCTAGACTTAATATAAGGATGTTGGTGGTGTTCACCATTCGTTTATTAGAGATGATGACAATGATGACCAACATATTGCCGATGAAGCCAATGACCACAACAATGGTAAACACAATCGGCACAATTATAGCTAGTAGTCGCTCTGTGGATTGATCTTGGCTTACAGTCATATTTCCACTAGAGGGAGACGGAGTGACATTCCCTAGACTGCCATTACGATAGAAATCAACCCATAACATATCCTCGCTACTTCCCGAGAAATGCGTGGCAATAGTGGACTCTTCGTAAAGATCCATGGTGATCAGGTATTTTTGGAGACAGGAATCGTGAAGTGTAACACGGTCCACTCAAGCTGGTAAATTCTGAAAAAAAAAAAAAATGTAGTCAGAATGTTGAAAATTAAGCCATATAAAATCTCAGCAGCATTGCTATTTTCTTTCTTTCTTGTTTTTTTTTTTTAATATTATTGTTCACAGAATGCAAAGCTCAAGAGCCACTCAAGGTAGAGATTTAATGAACGAGGTTGTAGCGACGGAGTTACCAGTATTGTAGCGGGTTGTCACCATTATGTAAGGTTGTGTACTACATACATTTAACTTTGGATAGGAAAGGTGGGATTAAGAACAAAGTGTGGAAGCAATGCAATTTATATTTGACATAAATAGCACATAGTATAAAATACAAAACAGAATGTAATGATTTCAAAACATAACAAATGAATTTATTAGTGTTTGGTGTACAAGCATAAGAGCTGAAGGTGCGATAGAGTTATGTCTCTTAAATTTGGAAATATTTGTACCTGAGCTCATAAAGAAAAAGTAATTATTAAACTGTAGTTTAGAAGAATAAAGTTCCTTTAGCATGTTAGGAATTGTGAGTTGTAAACCTTGGTAAGAGTTCAGAAGAGATTTTAGAGTTTGTACTTGCATGAAATGGTAATGTTCTTTAACGTCTGACTGCATGGTCAAGACGAGAGTTCTTGAAGATTACATCTTGGCAGCAAGGAATGACACACGAGAAAGAGAGTTTACACGCGTTTTGTTTATATATGGCTGTGAATCACGTGGTAGGCTCAGAGCATATTGGGCCGGAAAACAGATTTGTCGCGTGCAGGCAGTTTGATTGGTCGGAACTGACCAATCAGCGAGCTAGTTTTGAGGAGATCAATCAAAGAATGCTTGTCGCATGATTTCTATGTATTGTGTGTAGGTAATGTGGTGGTGTGATTCTACAAGGTTGTTGTTGAGAAGTAAGAAGTGTAAGAATATAAATAATGACTGGCTTTAGACTTTGACAGGTTAAGATCGTAGTAATCGGAGAGGTATCGTCTCGGGAGTTTGTTCCATAAAGAAACATTTCTTGGGAAGAAGCTGATTAGAATTTCTTCCTTACCAATGGAATAAGAAGGAAATGAGGATGATTCGACCCTGTGTGCGTAGCATGGCGGGTCCTAGCTATAAAGGTCTGAATTAGTGGAACTAAGGAATGTAGCTTGTTTGAACATTTTTCTAGGAAATAGCGATACTGAGAGGCTAGAAACATGTCGGCTGTCGGGAAGGCTACAAGGCCGCTTTTTCTACCAGAAAAATTCGTATCATTTTACTAGGTTTAAAGAAAACGAAAAATTAAGTTCAATCAAATATAGTAATAATATCTTTCGTATTTTATTACATAAGTCAGTATATGTATGTATGTATGTATGTATTCGAAGATACTTGTCTACTAGGGCGGCTAGGCAATCCCTATTGTAAACGCTTGCTCAGGCACATTTGTGTTTATTCAACACCCAGAGAGCCCGCCTGGTAGTTTACAATGCAACTATCCTGAGCAGGCCTTAGTTACAGTTTCTGGGAGAGAGCGTGTTATCTAGCGTGATCAACAATTTCAACAAGGCCAGCAAGCTCAAGCCCTCGGCCACGATGATTTATGACTTCGTTCTAGCACAGCTATCGACAGCACCCAAAGGTTCTGTCTACCCAATTTCACTCAAAAGGCTTGGGTCAACCCGTGGTATGGTTTTCAGGCACTTTCCAAAGGTGCTGCACGCTGGGATCAATCTCGATCCAGTCCGATAACATCAGGGAGTTTCTTTCCTGACAGATCGACCGTGGTGAGATTCGAACCCGGGTCTCATGGTCAGAATGCGAACATTCTAACCACTCGGCTACGTGCCCATATAAGTCAAAGGAGAATGGACAAAGGCGGAAAACTTATGACCTGAAGAACAGAGGGAAGCTACATCGAGTCAGTAAGAAATTGACTGAAGTTGAGATGCCTGGTCAGATATTTTTTCGCCGACATCTGAAGCCAAGCCGTCCCCAAATTTAATGCCCTCTATTCGTTTGGATATTGTCAGTATGACCGAAAGGGCGTTCTATGTAGTGTGGAGAGTGCACGGACTCCATACACCATCACCCAGGCCTGTGCCCTGGAGATGCCATTCCGGTTTCGTCACCAAACCAGTCGCTACGTTTATTTCGCGAGATTAACGGATGTCTAGGTAAATGTTACCTGTTAGTTTCCATCACCTTTTGCTTCTCTTCCAGTTAGAGGGCATGTAGATTAGATTTTTTTATTGGGCGCCTTGTAGATTAGATTTAATATCGGAGTCCTTGAAAATTAGATTCTATATCGGTTGATTGTAGATTAGATTCCATATTGGACGACTTGTAGATTAGATTTTATATTGAAGGCTTTGTAGATTAAATTTTATATTAGGGTCGTTGTAAATAAGATTTTATATTGAAGACATTGTAGATTAGATTTTATATTGAAGGGCTCGCAGATTAGATTTTATATTGTGGAGTTCTTAGATTAGATTTTATATTGTGGAATTCTTAGATTAGATTTTATGTCGTCGTTCTTGTAGATTAGATTTTAATTTGGGTACTTTTAGATTAGACTTTATATTAAATTGGCTTGTAGATTCGAGTTCCTATTTAAGTGCTTGCAAATTAGAATATATATTCTCTGTTATTACTGCCCCACCTTTGGTTGTTAACCTCGTTAAAAAAAAATCAGTTTCACTATAACATTTGTCCTCCTATATACCAGTGAATGCTGGACAACCTCGTGAGAGATAAAGAAGAGATTTGAAACAACTCAAGTATGATTCTTCTGAAGGATGCTTTGATTTCCATGCACTGAACATGTGAGCAACGATGAAGCTTTAGAGAAAATGGAAATAAAAAGGACACTTCTACTTAACATTCGGTAGAGAGAGTTGAAATTTCTAGGCCACGTAATGTTGATAAATGACTTGGAAATTTTGATACTCACAGGACGGACTAAAATAGAAAACAAGACATAACCTACTTAGTGAACTTGTGTAAATTTTGATACTCACAAGACGGATTGAAAAGGAAAACAAGATATAACCTACTTAGCGAGCTTGAGAAAATGGATAGCCGAACAAGTTTTAGTAGAGATAACAAAAAGACCAAATTTACTAAGAGCTACAAAGGACAGGAAATTATAACGATCCATAAGCGCCTGCATTCTGAATTGATACTTCACATAGAAACAGTCGTTATACAGATGTTATATCAAGGCACATTTTATTAAATTTTGTCAAGTTTTTTTTCTTTACTTTATGCTTTTTCTTCACTTATACTTGAACATTGAACATGGAAACGTAAGTGACATTTTTGGCTTATTATGCATTACTTTAACATGCGTAAGTCCTACTCTTGGCAACTACAATTTTAACAAAAGATATGCAGATGACACAGACATATAAGAAACTATAAGGAAAGCGAGAAGAAAAATTAAACATCAATTGCAAGAAGACGGAATGCATGGTTGTTAGCAAAAGCGACAGCCCAACATGCAAATTACAAATTGGGGATGTCAAAATCAATCAAGTAAAACTATTTAAATATTTGGAAAGTGTTTTGTCAGAGGGCAGAAAGTGTGACACCGAAACTATAAGATGCCTTTCAAAAGTTAATCAAAGTACTAAGGAACAGGAAAAAAAAAGAATATTGAATTGTTATGTAATATCGGTCCTTCTATATGGCAATGAATGATGTAGAATCTTATCACAGCTGGAGAGAAAGACTTGAAGCAAAAGAAATGTAGTTCTACAGTAGGATGCTGAGAATACCATGGACTGAACACGTGACCAAATAGAAACAATAACGAGTCTTAGAATCAGAAATTTCTAGGTCACAATGAGTCAAGAGGGCTTAGAAATTCTGACACTCACAGAACATATTCAATGCAAGAGCAACGGAGGAAAACTTTATAAATGGATGGTAGACCAACGTTTCGTAAAGATAGCAAAATGACAAAATTTACTAAGAGCTACAAAGGGTAGGACATTGTGGAGAGCCATCATTGCCAACGTCCTGAAGAGGTATGGCATATAGAAGTTAAATGCAATTCATACAGAAAAACTGTGATTTATGAAGACGGTACTGCGGATAATGGATGGTAGCTGTTATGGAGTCCTCCCCTTTTTCATATAAGTGGACTCGACCAAAGTGTTACTTGGACTGCTGCCGTTAAATACCCAGAGTCAGTCAGAATACAGGGAGCGAGTGAAATATTAAGAAGACTGAGATAGTGATTGAGTTGGAGGTAGAGTAATAGTGTGAGGTAACCGCTTGTAGAAGTCAGTTACAAGCACGTAGACTCTAAGGAAGTCCTACTTTGAGACCGTATATATCTATATGTTATTGCTACTAACCGCGTTCCTGGATTTACTAACAGTATTACCCTTTGTATTATTGTCTAAATACATTTTATTTCTTATATTTAATTCTTGCGTTTGTCATTCCTTGGAGACCGAATTTCATCTCGGAATCCACAACAACTTGGCGACAAAGATTCGAACACACGCGGAAATCAACAAAAGAAAAATTTTCCCTCGTCGTCCAACAAACAAATTGGCAACGAAGATTCGAACCCAAGCGGAAAATAAAAAATCAACAAAAGAAAAATCTTCCCTCGTCGTCCAACAAGCAAATTGGCTTCGAGCGATTCGAACTCACACGAAAAGAAGAAACAGAAAAATCCTTTCCTCGTCGTCCTACAACAAATTAGCGACAAACAGTTTTAAAAATATTTTGGTAGAACTGATAAAACACCAAAATGATCAACAATTACAACTACAAGAACGAATGGAAGAAAAATGGCAAAAGCAATTAGAAAGACAAATAGAGCTCCAGGAACTAATATTGAAAGTAGCGGGCAACAAGCAATTAGATATTGAAAAAGAAGCAACATTTTCGCAAGACGCAGTGTGGAATACCATAGAGATTTTCAAATATTCTCTAGATGAGGACAAAAATTTTGGAGATTACTTCAGAAGACATCTATAAAATCGACTGTCAAAATTTGGCAGAAGCAAAAACGCTACGTCTATTGCTTAGAAAATTAGGAACTGAAGAATATCCAAAGTTCGTGGATTATATCTTGCCAAAAAAGACGAACGAGACTGTATATATCTATATGTTATATTGCTACTAACCGCGTTGCTGGATTTACTAACAGTATTACCCATTGTATTATTGTGTAAATACATTTTATTTTTTATATTTAATTCCTGCGTTTGTCATTCATTGGAGACCGAATTTCATCTCGGAATCCACAACAGTAACAAAAACGGTTTGTAAATTTTTGTGCAGGAGATTTCTTTCAAAACGACACTCTCCAGTCGAGTAAAGTTCAAAATGTTCAAAGACATTATTTTTTGATAATCACCTACACACGATAGTCAGCATACTGAAAATCAAGTGTTGAACATCGGTTCCATGTGTAGTCGCTTTGAGGTGTGGCTTCTACACAAGTTAGGTGTTTTTTATGGTATCGTATACTTGTAGAGGGAGACGATAAAAATAAAGAAACATCGAGAGAAACCGCTAAAGATGCAGGGATGCTTTTAATTTTCAATTTTAATTTTAATCTTCTGATGTCTGATGTGTCGAAATGTACAACCTAGCCAAATGCATTCAGCTTCTTACCGCTTCTGTTTTTGCCTTTCATAGAAGACCTGTCAAAAAGCTAATTTTACCACTGTGTTGAGTTCGATCCTCAATGACTGTTCATCATTTATGGACTTGTTCCACACTGAGATGTGTACTAGGAAGTTGTCTGCAAGCTAATATCAATTGGGAAAGAACAAAGGAGGATATTGAATTTTTTTTTTGTTTCTTTTATTTTGTTTTTGCTACGTCCATTTTTAGCAGTATCAGTCCCGCGTGTTTGCTTAGAGGCAAAAATTCTGACTGAAATTTTTGACGGAAAAAATTCTTTTTATAATGAAATCACATTTTCTTTTTTCTTCAAATTCTTATTTTTATATTTTGTATGACTGATGCCAATTCCGGAATCTGAATTTACGTCCTTATCGCATCATGGCAGATAAGTGCGACCGTCTGCGGAGCCTATCAAATAATTCAAGATGGTTTCCTTCCGATACCCGGGACAATTCTCTTAAACTCTTTGCTATTTATCTTTTGGTTTTTCTTCTAGTGAGGATTTTCTCTAGTCAATGATAGTTCTGAATTCCACAGTTAATGGCTCAACGCATTGCTATCTCATTCGACTGGAGACAGTCGTACTGTTAATTACCGGATAGCTATTTCATGATCCGTTCGTCTTTACGATTAAAATTTTCCGTCTCGTACTTTCTTTTGAAGTGTCATCTCCTAAGCATCATTAATCATTACACTTCTATTTTGTTTTATATATCGTTTTCCAGAGAAAAAAACAATAGATTTTCAGCTATTGGATGGTTTTTTAGATTATTTAGATTATAAAACTTTACACAACTCAAAATTCATACTCCTACCCTCTAACGCCCCTTCTACAAAACTTTTAAATAACTTAGTTATCCTAAAACTAGAATCTTTACCACCACGTCCAAGACAGAGATATAATAAATCCAACCCCATTTCAGATGCCGGTGTTTATCAAATGAATTATTTACAATGTAAAAGAACTTATATCGGAGAGACGTGAATAAATCTAAAAGCCCGTACAAACGAAGATAATAGAGATTTACGTTTAGACAAACATTTAAACTCGCTGGTAATGTACAGGAACAAGACTGGCCATAACTTTGATTTTACAAATGCCACTCGAATTAAGAAAATGAACCTAAATCTTTACGTCGAAACTATATTACCAATTATAAAACACGCGTCAAAAACTTTATATTACATCACCAACAATTTTTAATCCATTCTTAAAGAATTTCATGGCATGTTTATCTAAAACAATGTGTACGTAAAAACGTTCCGAAATAAACATGCGAAAAAACACCAAACATAATGTCTACCAGACAGACAGACACACACACACACACACACACACACATTTACGAATATACATTATAATCTGAATCCCACATAGACAAACTAGAATTATTATACACTTACATACATAAAAGAATATTTACGGTTTTACAGTTAGGCTTGGAATCGGTGAATTTCTTGTAGTTTCGAAAGGACGCGTAGTCTCTCCTTGAATTCGCACCGCCATAAATTATACTAACGTTTGTTTAACAAGTCGAATGCAGGTGCAACCTGATTAAGCAATAAAAAATCATACACAAATCGAACAAAAGTAAAAATACTGAAATTTCTTTCTTCATTTTTCAATATCTCATTCTCTGATGAAGCTTTAGTAAAAGTGAAATATTGATTGATAAATTTTTCCTATTTGTTTTTTTTTTTTTTGTTGTTTGTTTGTTTGTTTGTTTGTTTTGTTTTTTCATTCGGATCCATACTTGAAATTTATTTGATCCCGACTCATCTTTATTTCCGCTCTAACGAAATACAAAATATATCGATACTTTTGTCTTACTAGTTACTGAGTAAATTCTTAAACTGAACATTATTGTTGTTATGTCTAAACGACTAATTAGCATAGATAAGGCATAGAATATATAAATATTCAGATAGTAACACAAAGGTAGGCCTCAGTATGCGTGATAAACGACTACAGCTGGACTGATAAAATACAAACGAACGCAAACGTCATAACACTTATTTAAATTTACTGCATGTTACATGAGGTAAATTATAGTTATAAGCCATAAAAAGATGCTGAACACAAAAACTACAGATAATTTCTATACGCCTTTAAAAACTACTGAACGAGATGCGTACAGAAAATTTCTACACACCTTAACAAACTACCGGATGAGAAGAGTACAGATAATTTCTATACGCCTTAACAAACTACTGGACGAGATGCGTACAGATAATTTCTATACGCCTTAACAAACTACTGGACGAGAAGAGTACAGATAATTTCTATACGCCTTAACAAACTTCTGGACGAGAAGAGTACAGATAATTTCTATACACCTTAACAAACTACTGAACGAGATGCGTACAAAAAAATTCTACACGCCTTAACAAACTGCCGGGTGAGATGAGTACAAATAATTTCTATACGCCTTAACAAACTACTGGACGAGAAGAGTACAAATAATTTCTATACGCCTTAACAAACGACTGAACGAGATGCGTACAGAAAATTTCTACACACCTTAACAAACTACCGGGTGAGAAGAGTACAGATAATTTCTATAGGCCTTAACAAACTACTGGACGAGAAGAGTACAGATAATTTCTATACGCCTTAAGAAACTACAGAAAACTACTTTCTACACACCTTAACAAACTACTGGATGAGAAGAGTACGATAATTTCTATACGAAGACGAGAAGAGTACATAAAATTTCTATACGCCTTAACAAACTACTGAACGAGATGCGTACAGAATATTTCTATACGCCTTAACAGATTGTTTGACTGGATAGAGCATATCTCATTTCTATACGCCTTAACAAATTGCTGGACTGGAATAGTACAGTTAATTCCCACTCCAGCCAGGCCAAATAAGGGACGACCGAGATTTCCATTTCCAAGCAGATTTCTCACCTCATATCATGTCGACTCTTAATAAATCAATAGCGATTAACGCTTACCGACCTTCGTTGTTTATCAACTGGCAAAACATGACAAGGCTTTTATTTTTATTGCAAATGGCGTTTCAGTGATCGCTTTCGTTGACAAATGATGTAATAGCTTCTTTTTTGTTTGTTTGTTTTTTCTGTGCAGACAACAGCAGAAGTTATAGTAAATTGCTTTGGCGCAAGTTTTCCACCAGCCCCCGTGACATGCCAATACCGAAATATTTTATCAAGATATCAGATGTTAAGAGTGCTAAAGGAATATAAGTAGGCTCCGTCAGAATTCGAACTCGGGTCTCTCAATATGTTATCTATTACTTCACATCGCACCTACAGCGTTCAAATCTTTTTTGTTTTACCTTAGTGGTCACCCAATACAAGTCTAAAGTGCTTCTCAAACTATTGTTTCATAAGCGTGAGAATTACAGATTATGAGGATATGTAGAATAGATAACAGTTGACCCAAGCTTTGATGATTTTAAGCAATCCAGAAAGCATCCCCTAGGTAGTCTGTTCCCCCAAAAAGCGGCCCTTGAAAAGAAGCTGTTAAAAAGGAAGGCGAAGGGAATGTGGATGGTTCACTTCTGTGTGAATGGAGTGAATTGTCTTAGCTGTAAAGGTCTGAACTGGCGGAACTAGGAAATGCATCGCATCAAAAGTATTTTCTCTGGAAACAGCGATAGAGTGAAGTGAGTCATGTCACATTGTTTCTATGGGAAAGGAATTATCTTATGGAAAATTATTCACCACCTAAAAGACCACGTAAACGCTTCTGAACTCTGTCGAGGCAGGGAAAAGTGGATTGGGCACCTCCAGCTCAGAAAATAGTGGCAATAATACATTTTGATTTTTCTTTTCTTTTTTTTTCGAACCTTACTCTTATAAGGATAGATGATAGCAGGTGGAGTCAGGTACTCTTTGCAATAATATAAGGAACGTGCTATTTTTTCAGGGTCTCTAGTGATGGATATGAATCTTTCTTCCCCGTCTTCAAGGACTGAATAAATTAACTGATAATGAGCTGGAATAGAATTTTAAAATTTCAAATCTGTCAATATAACTTCGTAGGCAAAATGCCTACTTGGTGAAGTACGTATTCCTCACTTCCGGTTACAGTAATGAATGCTTGATCTCAGGTTTAAAAAAAACTCAGAATTTCAGTTGAATGTTTATAATATATATATATATATATATATATATATATATATATATAGATTTTATCGATAATATTGTGACTATATATTTATGTGTGTATGCTTTCCTGTTTTATTTTCCGTTATTATTTTTATGTATTCAAAGAAAATTGAAACAAAACATTTAAAAATCTTCCCTAAATGATAAAAACATCAGAATGATTTAGACACACAAACACACACACGCACACACACACACACACATACACACACACACACACATATATATATATATATATATATATATATATATATATATATATATATATATATATATATTATGATAAAATATACTTTTAAGGTATGCTATATTTGGGGGTTAAAGTGCTCAACATCAGGGATAGAACATATGTAAATATAAAAGTGGACATATATATATATATATATATATATATATATATATATATATATATATAAATGGACATTTAAGTCAGCACCCAGAGGCAAAAGTCTATTGCATGCTAAACGCTATTGATTGTCTGACTATTACGTTTAGCCTGAAACAGACTGTCGCCTCTGGGTGTTGACTTAAATATCTATATTATATATATATATATATATATATATATATATATATATATATATATATATTCTAAATGAAATTTATCCGTGAAATGCAACATATCAATGTTTAGATACATAAATGTAAGAATATACATATATATATATATATATATATATATGTGTGTGTGTGTGTGTGTGTGTGTGTGTGTGTGTGTGTGTGTGTGTGTGTATTGGTAATTATGAATTCATTTTATGTATTATATTGCATGACATCGCATAGCGAATTTATCTTGTAGTGAATATTCATGTATCTGTTAACAGTAAAAGGTATTAATGTTTGGTTGTGCTGTATTTTAGTGTTAGTGTTGTTTAATTATTGTACGAATAATCTTATTTGGTTATTGATAATGCAGTTTGAATAAATATCGTTAGCCAATGTTTGCTTTACATATTTGAGTTCGTTGAAAATGTTTTCCGGGAGGATGAGTTTAGATGTACACTATTTTAGAAGTTTTTATTTTTTATTTATTTATTTTTGTTTATTTATTTAGTTAGTTTTTAGGTAGGGGTATAACTGCAATTTTATGTTGGTGTAGGTATTCATTATTATAATTGAGAAAGCAGCGTTTTTCATTGTTTGTTTTTTGTTTGTTTGTTTTGTTAGTGGGTGTGTGTTTTATAGAAGGATGTGTAAAATACATTAGCGCTGATTTCTGCGTAAAGATCGAGGAATGGGATTATATCGTTAGCATTAAGTTCGTATGAGATTTCTGTACAGTTGTTTTAGTATTTGTATTTTCTTTATTCAAACGTGGTTTTTAGATTTTCAAATTCTTTATTATTTTTTCTAATATAAAATGTTCTCGGTGAAATTTCAAAGAATGAATAAATTAACTGATAATGAGCTAGAATAGAATTGAAAAATCTCAAATCTGTCAATATAACTTCGTAGGCAAAAGGACTGTTTGGGGAAGTACGTATTCCCCACTTCCGGTTACAGTGATGAATGCTTGATTTCAGGTTAAAAAAAAATAAAATCTCAGAGTTTCGAATGAATGCTTATTTTCAAGATAGAAAACGTATAAAACTTACAACAGACACACACACACACACACACATATATATATATATATATATATATATATATATATATATATATATAATTATATCTATATATATTATGATAAAATATACTTTTAAGTATGCTATATTTTGGGGTTAAAGTGCTCAACATCAGGGATAGAACATATGTAAATATAAAAGTGGACATATATATATATATATAGGACATTTAAGTCAGCACCCAGAGTCTATTGCATGCTAAACGCCATTGATTGTCTGACTATTGCGTTTAGCCTGAAACAGACTGTCGCCTCTGAGTGTTGACTTAAATATCCATTTATATATATATATATATATATATATATATATATATATATATATATATATATATATATATATATATAAATGGATATATAGGTAATTCTAAATGAAATTTATCCGTGAAATGCAACTTATCAATGTTTAGATACATAAATTTAAGAATATATATATATATATATATATATATATATATATATATATATAGATAGATAGATAGATAGATAGATAGATAGATAGATAGATGTTATAAAAATATAGTTTTAATGTATGCTATATTTGGGGGTAAAAGGGCTCAATATCACAGAAAAAAGGTGTAAATTAGTGTCGAAATACAAAATGATTCCGTTTACTAAAAAAACAGATATAATTGCGAATTTATACAACTAGAGATACAGATTTCTACCCAACAATATCCGAGTTGATGCAAGATAATGTCATCTCTTTAGCCCACGAACAATTACAAATAAGAAAAAGCTGATAAAAGCCATCAAGTGTTGCCCTAAATCATTATTATTCGACAATAAAGACGCTTGACTAAAAGAAAATTTCTGGAAATTTATAAGCATTCATATATTATAAAAAGCAAAATAATCGAAAATAATTATATAGACATCTATAAGGATGACAATGTCATAATCCTAAGGAAATTTAACAGACACAAAAACAGTCAAAACCAGAAAAAATAATCAAAACTATAGGATTTGACAGGCATAAAAACAAACGTAAAAAAGTTACTCTCTTAGCTGTCACACTCACCCTACCCAAAGGTCACATATCTGTCACATAGAAAACCAACAACAACCCACTTTATATATATACATATCTTCCAACCACTCTCCGACAATAATCAAGCAGAGTCTCACAATCCATTATCCGTAAGTTATCTGACAATTTTTCTAATGAATGCATTTTCAAAGAAGCCAAAAAGGGTTAAAATGATAGACGATGTCATTTAGATTTTTTTTGTTTTTTTTGTTTTTTTCCTTTCCATCGCTTTTGCTGATAAACATCCCACACTGTGATAATATAAGATCTGAAAAGAATGGTGAAACATTTTAAGAGCCTGGACGCAAATTTACTGCGGATGATCTAGAGATTAAAGCACTTTCTAAACATTTTCGTCTTAGCGAATGTTTTTCTCTTTTAATTAGAATAGCATTTTTATGGTCAGTCTCATTACGTGAGCAACTAATGCATTTAACGTGTTGTTTTTTAAAATATCCCTTTTGTGTTCTTTTAATCTTTTATTTAAATTCCTTCAGGTTTCTTCGATGTATTCCGTGTGGCAATTATTACAGGTAATAAAGCAAATTCCTCTCTCAAGTTTAAGTTTTTGTTTTGTATTATTTAAGTCTTTTATTGTTTTAGAAGTAGTTGCAACAAATTTTATGTTGGGTTTAGATAAATTCTTTTCCGTTGCAGTTGTGGTTGAGTTGAAGTGTAGAACAATATTGAATATGGAATATTTAGGGTATCGGTGGAATTTCGAAGTATGTTCAGTGTCTTTCTCATCTTCATATAAATATTGAGTGCTACAAATTCTGAGTGTTCTTAAGTAAAATCCAGTGATTATTCCGGCCTTTATTTTGTTGATATGATGGGAATAGAAATTTATGAGATCATTTTTATTAGTTGATTTTCAGTGAATACTAAGTTTTAAGCTACTGCTAACGCGATGTAGTATGATATCTAGAATTTTTTTTTATTTCATGTGTAAATTCTATTAAATATTCGACAGAATCAGGCAAATCAGTACCATGGGAATATATTAATAGAACATCATCAATATATCTGAAGTAGGTTGAGAGTTTCGATAAATATTTGAGAAATAACAAGATTTGAGAATTTCTAAGAAAATACACGCCATCACTTCACTTAGGGACGATCCTATTGGTCACCCAAACTTTTGTTTATAAAAACTATGATTAAATGTGAAATAGCATTGATTGTTGTTGCGATTATATACCCAAAATACATATTTTAAAAAAATTAAATTTAAAATTTTCAGCGTCTTTTGTTCGTGCGCATGCGTAGTCGCATCAACGTAAACAAGCTTAATCTGATTAATTCCTGATGGACGAAGCGCGTCACACGAAAAACTTTCTCCACTTTGCTATATATCTTTACCCCAACATATATATATATATATATATATATATATATATATATATATATATATATATATATATATATATGAGAGTGGAAAGTGGTATATGTATTCTTCTACGGTTTGTTATTGGCACCATCCCAAACGGCATCTTTAAACTTCTTTTCTTTTAGAATTTCAACAGAATTGCGGAAACTGTAAACATAATTAACTTAAATCACTTTTGATGCCAAATTTTGTGAAGAGAGCTAGTTAATCTTTTCCTATTCACAAGAGTTAGGTGATTACTGCTATTTACCTGTCACGAAAACAATTGTCCTAGGGTTGATGCCTGATAGTGTCTATATGTGTATAAAATGTATCCACACGTAACTCAGAGTTGTGCGTTGAGTTAACAAAGAAAGTTCCTCCCGTTTCAGTTATAGACATCGGGATGTGGACTTTACCAGACCCTCTCTTAGTACAATGATGATGCTTCCTAAAGGAGAGGGGTCCGTTTCATTCACTTACGCGCAAATAGATAAAAGTATGAATTTATCCCTCATCCCCAAACTACGGGTTAAATAGTAGGATCGGTATGTGGAAAATCCTTGTTATTCTCGAGAAAAGTTGTTAATGCAATATCCCCTCGTAAAAAAATAAGCAAGCTTATAATCTGCTATATATGAATAAAGCGTCGTTGCCGACAGTTGAGTTTGAACATAGATCGCCAGTGAGCAAAGACAGGCGATCCCATTATTGAATTAAATAGGCTACGTGACCATAGAGGAAACGCATACGTAGAAAGTATCGCGACGAATAACGATCGCTATTTCTAGTCTATTCTCTATTACTATTCGGATCGTTATTTCTACTCTATCCTCTATCATTATTCGGACCGTTATTCTCTACTTTATTGACTATATATATTTCTCTATTCAGATCACTATATGGATCACTATTTGAGCGAATATTATCGGGCAAGTACAATTAGTGAGAGTGATATTCGCAAGCCACTGACACGAGCATTGTTCAACGGCTTTACGATAGTTGTATCTGCGATTATAAAGTCTCTACTACAACGAGCATTACGAAAGTGATAACGAGTATTCGTTGGCATCACAAAACAATCCAAAATATGTTTCCTCTTTAAATGAACGAGAAATGGTTAAGCCTTAAAAAGAATCAGTCAATAAATCAATCAATCATCGGCACTAAACATCAATTACTTTTGTTTTCTAGCCCTGAAGATGGATTTTGAGAGAAAAGGCTACTGATAGTCTAATAAACCATTGTGCACTACCGAGAATTGAACCCGGACCGTTACTATACGACGCAAGCGTCATACCAACAGTACCAATTGGGCTCGGTGACGGAAAGGTAACGAATCAGACTCGATTCGATATAGCGCCGCTCATCACAAATTCCATGGTGTAACTCATCCCGGTTTCCCTTACCAATAGGCCTGTGCACTCATGAGCCACGACATTTATCCCCAAGCCGCACCATCCAGAGCATTAGAAGCCGGTTCAAGTAAGGATATACAATAAATTATTAAGAGGATTTCATTTCATAACTATGTATGTATATATACTCTTAAATTTATGTGTCTAAACACTGATATGTTGCATTTCACGAGTAAATTTCATTTAGAAGTTATAAATAAAATTTGTAGTGCCTGCTCTAGGATATAGCAGTAAAAGCAGACACAATTATCTTTTCAGAAGTGAAAAATACAGATTTAAGGCGGCCATATATGAATATACCATAGACGGATCATATAACAAATGAGAAAGTTCTAAGAACAATATGAACCGAAATGGAAGTGATAATTACAATCATGAATTAAGAGATGTAATTGGAGTATTGCTTAACGTGGAAAAAAGCTTGGACTACACTCACAGGACACACGGATGGTTAGAAAAATACAAAGAGGTTTAACATAACTTTTAAAATGTGAGAAAATGTTATAAAGGAACCGAGCAATAAAAGGCAGGATGTTGTGGAGCGCCACGGTCGTTAACTTCCTGAAGAGACGCGAAACACAGCGGGAGAAACTAAATTTATTCGTAATCTTAATTAAAATTCGATAATTATTTAATAATTAAAGAAAAACAATTCGCATATTTCGAGCCTCTAACAAATTATGGCATTGAATGTTGGGCATTTTACTCACGGGTGAGAGAAAAAACTAGAGGTCACAGAAAAGTGGTTCTACAGAAGGATACTGAGAATTCCGTGGATGTAGCGAATAAGCATGTCTTAAAGAAAATGGCAACAGAAAGAACACTTATATCAAAATCAGGAAAAGAAATTCCTTGGACACATGATAAGAAAGTAGGGCTTGGAAAACTAACCCTCGGGGGGGCATATTGAGGGCAAGGGAGTTAAACTTAACCCTCAGGGGGGGGGGCATATTGAGGGCAAGGGAGATAAACTTAACCCTCAGGGGGGGACATATTGAGGGCAAGGAGTCAAACTTAACCCTCAGGGGGGGGGACATATTGAGGGCAAGGGAGTCAAACTTAACCCTCAGGGGGGACATATTGAGGGCAAGGAGTCAAACTTAACCCTCAGGGGGGGGACATATTGAGGGCAAGGGAGATAAACTTAACCCTCGGGGGGGACATATTGTGAGCAAGGGAGATAAACTTAACCCCTAGGGGGGGACATATTGAGGGCAACGGAGATAAACTTAACCCTCGTGGGGGGACATATTGAGGGCAAGGGAGATAAACTTAACCCCCAGGGGGAGACATATTGAGGGCAAGGGAGATAAACTTAACCCTCAGGGGGGATATATTGAGGGCAAGGGAGATAGAGGAAAGCAGTGAGCCATTTACCTGACGAGATTTTGTGAATGGATGGCAGAACGTAGGGTGGAGGCCTTAGCAAAGGCAGAAAATCTGCTAAGAGCCGTACGAGATAGAAAGCTGTGGAGAACCATGATCGCCTATGACCAGAAGGGATACGGCACATAGAAGAAGAACAATAACAAACTCCATATATTTTTGTGATTCTGTTTTTCGCCATTTCTTCTTTCATGTCCCTTGGCGCTAAATGTGTTAAAATTAAATTATTTTCTAAAAGTGGAAAGTAATATATTGTTTTCGTTGAATCAATGTCCAAACCAAGAAGCCAAACTTCCATTATAACAAATATCTTTATCTCTTGTTCTAAATTAGTTCAGATAATATCGACTATAACAATAATAGACAACGCTCTTTTTTTTTTCGAACTACTAGTAAATCTTTTTTCTTCTTCTTCTACAGAAAATGTAATTTTCTTTCAAAATCTCCGTAAAATGCATTCTCTGGAGGAATTATTAAACTAAGAATTAAATCCTAAGAATGCCTTAAGTAAAACGTCACAGTTAAATCTATCAAACAATTTAATAAGAACTTGATTAAAATATGAGTTGACAGTTTTGATATGCGTCTTCTTATATATAAACAACAAAAGATTATTTTTAACAATATCCGCTTTAAATACCTGGAACCCAAAACGCTTGATTTATATTTTTTTAAAAAAACCTCAATTCCAATAAGCGCTTCAAAACGAAAGTAAAACATTTCTCTGTCATTAATCAAAACAAAAACGCTAATAAAGATTCATTATTTAATGACACTTGCAAAAGAAAACGGTTTAATTAAGCATCGTGCAACTTTGTCTAAAACATATTACAAGAATTGTTAACTTCATGACTATAGAACTATTTCAGTCAAAACCTTTTACAAAACAGGGTGAAATGAGAGTTCGTGTTTAAGGTACGCTGAAGTTTCAACTCTTTGGATGATCTAAAATTTTAAATCATCACAAAACTTAGAAAAGGCTTCAAAAATATTCGGATTATTTAAGACTATTAAATTCAAGTTTGTTGCATTTATTATATATTACAATGTCAATACTATCCTGCCTACTCTTGTGAAGAAGACTAAAACAAATTTGGTTGCCTTTCTTCAAACAGCATCTCCTTATTTGATTAAAAGCCATAAGATCAGTCAGTTATATGCTATGCGTGATACACGCCTAGGCAATCATGTATCGAAAGATACATGACTGACGAGGCAGATTTTTTCCCGCTGTAGGTTGCCATTTCTTTTTCTGTGGTAGACCAGTTGCCATTCAAAGATATAGAACTTGTTCTGTCCTGCTATTTACCCATAGCTGGCGGGAGAAGAGGATTCATACCTTTCCCAAGGTTATTAGCACGTAAGTGAATGTAATGTATTCGACTGGAATTCGAACTCGGCTCACAAATTCCTCAATCCGAGCCGCTAACCGTGCCTCCTAAGATCAGGAATAAATAATATCAGCGACAAATACTGACCAGGTTTACTACCGACCCAAATAAAAAGAAAATGATGGCCCTTTTTAGTTATAAGACTACATATTTTAAACCAACCATAAGCCTATATAGAAAACAGCTGTAAAGATGGCCACGCTAAGATTGTAGCTGTTAACGTAGAATAATTACAATTTTAAAATTCTTATTTAAAATTGAAGCAAATATAATCTATGTAGTCGTTAAAAATTGCACAACTCCTCACTTGCATTATATATAGTCGTATAACTGAAAAGTGTCAAAATAGTTGATTTTACATCTGTTATTATGCAAAATAAATACTATATAAGATATTTTCACGCCTTGCCATATTGTCACGCCTGACTTTTTGCGATTTGGCAGCATCCCCAAGTGTTATCCTCAAATCAATACAGAGATTTACACTGAGACAAGCACCATGCATTTGCCCGTTCCTTTCGTAGTTCAAGTTGTTTCCTGACTTTCTGTTTAGAATCGTCCGTATTACAAATATATATATTTCAAACCAGAGTTGGTTGGTGTTAAAGCCTAAGTAAAAGCTTTATATATATATATATATATATATATATATATATATATATATATAGAGAGAGAGAGAGAGAGAGAGAGAGAAAGAGAAAGGGGTGCTTGTGTGATTGTGTGTGTGTGTGTAAATTTTAAATTAATTTTTTCCTTGAAAGTAAAGTCTGAAGATTCAGAGAAAATAAAATCTCTGGTGAAATAAATTATAACGATGGAACCTTAAAGTTGTTTGTTTTATTTAGATTAAATTTTATATATATATATATATATATATATATATATATATATATATATATAAAGAAATATAGTCTTAACGTGTGCTATATTTATAAGATAAAGTTCACAATATCAGAGATAGAGTGTGCTTAAATATAAAAGTGAACATAGAAGTCAACACTTAGAGGCGACAGGCTGTTTCATACTAGACGCAATCGTCGTGGCCTGACGATTGCGTCTAGCATGAAATAGCCTGTCGCCTCTAAGTGTTAACTTCAATGTTCACTTTTATATATATATATATATATATATATATATATATATATATATATATATATATATATATATGATTAAAACAAAAGATGGTCGACGTGTACTTCTTACAATGTGTAGATTATTAGTCCACTTAATAAAATTGGGAGAATAAAAAAGCCAACAAAATGATAAAATTATTGGCAATAAATTTGTTGATATTATGTATTTAATATATAGCAAAATATCATCAATCTTATTGTCAATACTGTTACTATTTAGTTGACTTTTTATTCTTCAAATTTCATTAACCGGCCTATTAAATATATATATATATATATATATATATATATATATATATATATATATATATAAAAAAATTAAACACTAATATTCCATGGTTATAATTTATTACATTGGAATCGTAATAATGATCCAATTCATCAGACCTACAAATTCAATTATATATATATATGTGTGTATGTGTGTGTGTGTTTGAAGTATTAATTCGGCTTTCCGTATCGGCACTTTTGATCTTTTTGCGAGTTGGATGCATTCGAAGATCACAGAAAGTGTTGATCTACCAAATTTATTTTTAACTTGTCATCGACTTTCAATAGAAGGCCGTAAACATTTTAGAGTCCTTTGATTAAGCAACTTTTCTTCATGGCTCTTTGTAAAGATTCTGTGCGATTTTGGAAACTATTCTGTATAAAAGGTATTTTTTAAGTGAATTCTTTCACGTAAGACACGTATTACGATTTCATGGAAGATCTTGATTTAATTCCTTTCACTTTTTATGAATGATGACGTTGTTTGCCAATTCCACAGCATTACGAAAATTCACATCTTGTAGAAAACTCGATTCGGTCCATTAGAAAGTCGTCTATATAGCCGGTGTTCAGGCCTAAGCAAAGGCTAATAGGTGATTGGCCAAGGAAGGCTGTCCTCCCAACATTGGAAGATGAACACAACGTAATCTTTCTGTTTATATTTCTTTCTATGCCGCTCTGTATTTTAGAATCATGTCAGTTTAATCAATAGATATTCGAGCAGATTTATAAGCTTCTTGTCTGTCATCACTAAACGACGCTAGTTTTATTCAGAAATGCGCAAAACGTTTACATTTAATGACTGGTGTCGCTACTTTAAAATACAGTTCGTGCGCAGTAGACCTTCTCTTGTCTACGGAGAATATATTCCAAGCCCCACATTTCTGAAACAACGGATAGTCACGATGCGTGAACCGTAACCCAATAGGTTCTGGGGGAAGAATCCACATTCATTGCAAATGCAGCAGCAGTATTGTGTCTAGATATGTTTTTGAATTCAGAATTTTCTTTCTCCGAGACTGGCTTCAAACTAAATCCCTGCTATTTAACTGTAGGTTTGGGAGGAATAGCTGGATGGGAATAGTGATGGATTCATACATTTCCTAAGAGTATTTGTCAGGAGGTATAGATAGATAGATAGATAGATAGATAGATAGATAGATAGATAGATAGATAGATACCGTATATACCCGAGTGTAATGCGAGTTTCTATGATTTTTTTTATGCAAAAGGTAGTGGGTCGTACTACAGACAGCGGTTAAAAAACAATGCATGCATTTTGGGTTACCGGTTGCATTATAAACAGGTATTTTTTCGATGTTGGAGTAAAATCCATACAAAAGTAATCAGGGATTGCACTTTACATGAAGTCGGCTTATACACGTGGATATATATATATATATATATATATATATATATATATATATATATATATATATATAGTCTTAAGGTATGCTATATTTATGGAATAAAGTGCTCAATATCAGAGATAGAGCGTGTAAATGTATAAAAGTGAACATAGAAGTCAACCTGACCTGACGATTGCATATAGCATGAAACAGACTGTCGCCTCTAAGTGTTGATTTCTATGTTCACTTTTATATATATATATATATATATATATATATATATATATATATATATTTTTATTTTTTTTTTTTTATTTAATTTCTCAAGTCTTCTTTATTTTATTTAATTTCTTCCAAGTCTTCTCTTTCGAGAATTACGTATGTCGAGAAATTGTTTATAGACAGGTTATGTTTACAGGCCAAACTCGACCAAAACTTAGGTCAAAACTCGAACTACACACACACACACACACACACACACACACACACATATATATATATATATATATATATATATATATATATATATATATATATATATATATAGAGTAAGGTTCACTCTGTACAAGGCCCGCGGACCACTCGAGATAGAAGGTTACATTAAGAGGCAGTTTATAAGGATATGAAGGGAAGATAATGGTTAACGCTAGACTTGAACAGGTTAAGATTGTAGTGATCAGGGAACGTCGTCTTGAGAATCGGTTTCACAGAGTAATGGTTCGCAGGAAGAAGCTGTTCGAGAGATAAAGGAAAACAACGCATGAGATACCTAGCGGGCTTGAGCAAATGGATGACAGAACGATGTCTGGGGGAAATGTCAGAGAAAGAACTTGTTTAGAGGGAGCTAGAGAGTTATGATCGCCTAAGTCCTGAAAGAACATGGAACTTAAAAAGAAAAATAACCATACTTTTATCAATCCCTTTTACGTCGTTAACTTAAGAAGTTGGGATAAAGAGATAGTCGGAAAGGGGGTTTCTGTCTATATTTATGAGATGATGTATTATGTACATTATTTACATTATTCAGACGATTATCCTCATCTTTGTCTCCATATTTATTACATTTCGGCCGTTGTACGCTCCGGCCTTCTTCAGGTGGTTGGAATGTCGAACTAAACCCTTTATTTCGCTCACTGGGGTAGACTGTTCTAGTTCCACGTGCCATGTTTTTAATGAATGTCAGTTATCAGTTATCTCCTGTTAACCAACGCCTTTATCCACTGTGCCAAGAACACATGGCACAGTGGATAAAGACGTTGGTTAGATCCAGTGACAGGACCCAAAGAGTGTGAGTTCAATACCCAGTCAATGCAATGGAGAACTTTCAGAGGGAAATTAACAGGATATACCTGATAACTGACATCCATTAAACATGACGCGTGGAACTAGAACAGTCTACCCTAGTGAGTGAAATAAAGGGTTCAGTTCGACATTCCAACCACCTGAAGAAGGCCGGAGCGTACAACGGCCGAAATGTTGTAATAAATATGTCGACAAAGATGAGGACAATAGTCCGAATAATGCAAATAATGGAAAAGAGGTTAGTTTATTGTAATTTGGTCTCTCAAAAAGAAACTCGTATAATACACGAGATAGATAAAAAAAAAATCATTTTTTGTAATTGAAAATTTGGCGGTCGCACAATATGATGGATCTCGCGTTACACGAGTATTTTCAGTATATATATATATATATATATATATATATATATATATATATATATATATATATATTTTTACACATGCATACCGACGATAAAGTTCAATTTATATATTAAGCACAATAGGAAACTAACTACATGAGTAGTCGTTGTAAAATTTATGTAATTCGGTCAGTTATGTGTCATGCGTGATACGCGCTTAGGCGATCATGTATATTTCGATACATGACTGACGAGGCAGATTTTTCCCTGCAGTAGGTTGCCATGTTTTTCTGCGTAGACCAGTTGCCATCCAAGTCTATAGAACCCGGGCTGTTCTGCTATTTACCCATAGCCTGGGGTGGAGAAGAAGAGGATTTATACCTTTCCCAAGGGTAATAGCAATTAAGTGTATGTAACGGATTCGAATAGAATTCGAACTCGGCTCTTCGATTTCTCAATCGAAGCCGCTATCCACTCCACCGTGCGTCTTTTCTTTCTAATTATACTTATTAGCGGCCTAAGCACATGATTTTTTTTCTTTCCTCATTACACCGAGAACATTCAACTATCCAATTAACCCATTAATGTCAACTGTAAAATCTCGTAATAATTATAGATTTCTGAAAAATCCGGTATTAATTACAGTTCATCATGTGTGTTTGTTTTTTTTAGCTCTTTAATCCATTATTAATGATTTTATATGCGAAAGATGCCTTCCAAAAAAGTTAAACAAAGTATGAAAAAAAATAAGAAAAAATTTGTTAAAAACAAAGAAAACAGTATTGAATATCAGTGCATTATCAGTCTTTCTATATGCCAGTGAATGCTTGACAGACCCTTCTCAGATGAAGAAAAAACTTCACACAACGGAGAAAGGGTGCTACAGAAAGATGATGAGAATACCATCGGCTCAACATGTGAGTAACGAGAAAGTTTGAAGAAAAACGAAAACAGAAAAAAAAAAAGATTAGTATCAGAAAGAGAAAGTTGAAATTTCTAGACTACATAAATTGGAAAGAAGGCTTAGCGAGCTTGACACTCACGGGACAAGGGAAGAAAGATAGAGAGAAACAGCGAGTAACCTATCTAAACATTTTATGTAAATAGTTTGTAGAAAATGAACAGTGATGATGATAAAAACATAAACCGAAAACTATAAAGGTTTGGAAGTTGTGGAGAGCCATGATCGCTTAGGTATTAAAAGTACACGTTAGATAGAAGCAGAAGAAAGAAGATTGTTTATTGGCAGCTGATCTAAAAATAATAACCGACTGTCTGCTGCTAACTGGGGCAAGGAATGGCTTGTTAATTTGAACATCTCCAAAGCGAAACTTTTGTCTATTTATCATCTGAGAAAACCCTTTCGCTCTTCCATCAGCTTCACTGATGCTAATCTCCAGGAGAATGACCCATTGCGCTTTCTTGGAGTCATATTCTTTGTTGACATGAAGTGGAAAGATTATATTGAATCAATTGATGGGTTTGCTGTTAAAAAAGTTACTTTACTGCGTCCAGCTAGACAATTTTACTCTCCAGAATCTATCTTACATATTTATAAGTCTAACATTCATATAGTTCGGTACTCTTGCTATATATTTAGAGATAGTTGATGAAATCTAAAGAAGAATCCGCAATATTATTGGTCCTGATCTAGCATCTCGCCTTCAATCACTTTCACACTGTCGTAATGTAGGTTATCTGTGCCTTTTCTATAAATACTTTCATGTTAATTGTTCTGATGAACTTTCCGCTACAGTACCTAAACTTTAGGAATTTAAGCGCACTACTAGATTAGCAACAAGGTTTCATTAACTTACAGTTGAATTGGCTAGATGCAACCGTAAGTTCTATGCTAATAGTTTCTTCCTTTTCTTTTATTGTTGTCACTCTTTAATAATGTTTCTCTTTTTTCTTTTTCTTTCACACTCAGTAACCCCTTGTGTCTTAGTGACTTTACTGCCTTGCTCGAACCGAAATGATTTTTAAACATATATATTTCTATTACAGAAAACTAATGAATGGTTTATTCTTGTGGTTAATCGCGGATAAATGAGACCGTGTTATGCAAAAGCGCGCACGAAGGGGTCACTATGTATTAAATAAATATTCATTAATATCTACTGTGATCGAAATCACTCTCGTCTATACTGAAATATTCAAAAACACACGAGTAATGAGTGTTTATACTATACGCTGACCGACAATAAAACCTCTCGCTTTTTACACGGTTATTGGGGTGCTATTAGTAAAGCTGGGCAAGTGGTCATGGTGCTCTTTATGTAACTGATGCTTTGCGATTTTTAAGAATGTTCCTGCAAATGCTGCTCCCTTTTTCAAGGGACGAAGCCCACATTCATCTGACTGGTTGAGACAATAAACAGAATGTCCACGACTGGATGGGAAACAATCGCAAACACCTTCTCCACAGACGCGTGGTGCGATATTAAAAATGTTTATATTCTTACCTTTTACAAGTTGCGGAAGGTTTCAGTAACTTCTGGTCGATATGTGATGTTACGAAATTTTCTGGAATCAAAACTCCACAAACGTTGGTAATTTGAGCGTATCGTTTCAACAGGCTGGAGCCATTACGAAAAGATCAAGAGAAGTTTCGAAGGAGCCGTTTCCAAGACCTTTGCTCTAAGAGATGAATCACCGGCCACCATATTACCAATGATAAAATTATGCACCCTCTTGCACCTAATAAATCGAAGATGCTAAATTCATATTTTTTCGACTATTTTACAAATTATATCCACTCCTACCACTTAAAGTTGTTTATACTTCATGCCACCACCCGCATAATTTTGTTTAATTTTTTACGGATTATCAACTCTTTGTGTATTATTTAAAGCCAAAACAAATTCAAGATTGTAGGAATTATTCCTTTTTTGCGAGTGAATATTGCATTAGCCATTTTAATGCGAATGACGGTGCTTTTTTCCGATACAAGTCCTACTATTTAACCCATAGCTGAAGGGGCATTTTCGCGTAGTGTTAAAACAGAAAGTGCTAGAGATACCAAACAAAGGAATTTCTGCCTTCATAGTTGGTAGACCTCCAGGCGATGTATTAAAAACGGACGTCCTGGGTAAGGACAATAAACTACATCCAACAACAAAACCTCTGATCAGGAGGTATTGAGGAGCATGAAACCACCTCTTAATTACTGGTGTTCCCAGGTCCACTCTGACCCAGGGTGGTAGCACCTGTTAGGGTCCCAACTATGGGCAAATAGTTAACTCCCTATCTGAGTTCGAAACACTATGAAAGTATCAAAATAGGTTTTAATACCAGCAACACATTTTTGGGGAAACATTATTACCAGCAATACATTATTACCAGCAATACGTTTTTGGAAAAAATATTACTAGCAATAAAAATCTTGTCGACATTAAATTAACCCATTGAGGTTGATATGCCATAAAACAAAACAAAACAAACCAAGCCTATTAAAATCAGATTATGGTGAATAGACTGTAAAAGAATGGAGTCTTTCTAAATGGCACAAGCGGTTCAAGAAAGGACAAGAAAATGCACAGGAAGTGACGAAGTCAAAAACACAAAGAACAGATGCCAATTTGGACAGAGCGTGAACGTCCGTGATCTCTGCTCGACGAATGTGTGCGACTGATAGCAATGGAAGTGAATATGAATTAGAAACAAAATAGTTTGGCAGAATCTTCAAAGGGATCTTGGAATGCGAAAAAAGACGCGTTAGGATTTCACCATTTCCTGGTTTAGAAATCTGTTGGCAAAATGTGTCATTCACTTTATTCGCCAGACTTATTTCTCTGTGGCTTTTTGGCTAATTCCAAAAGGGAAAGTTCCCTGAAATGACAAAAGATTTGCTGACTTCCCTGGCATCGAACAACATTACAAAGTATTCCGAAAAACGTGTTCCAAGTTCTTTCCAAGTGAATAGTTTCACAAAGGGAGTATTTTGAAGGTGACAAACAGCCAGAAGTGAATACGTAAGTAAACTATGCTTTCTCAGGTCCATTCCGGGAATTTAATTCTTGCTTCCCGTATTTCGAGATGTCAATTGATAAGATGACGGAAAAGTAAGCTTTATTGATTTGATTCATTCATTCGTTCGTTTTCTACGGTTTATCAACCCTTTGCAGGTTATTTAAAGCCAGGATTTATTTTTACGTTGTAAGAATTTGTTTCTGAGATAGTAATAGTTTTAATAATTAACCCATAGCTGGGGTGAGAAGAGGTGGATTAATATCTTTCAGAAGGTTATTTAGCGCGTAACAAAACCAACGGGAATATGAACTCGGCTCCCCAATTAACAATTTCGAGTCATTATCAATTACACCACTCACACATACAAGCTTACAGCACCTGATATTTCTAAGCGGTACTGGCCAGGCTCGACGTTGCTTAACTTTGGTTATCGTACGCGAACAGGTGTTTCAACGTGATATAGCAGTAAGCCCGGGGGGAAACTTCCGTTTAAAAGCTCAGAAAACTATTCAGAAACAGGAAAATAGTACTTAACAACTACCTAACATCGTTTCTCCAATATGGCAGAGAATGCTGAACAATTTTCTCGCAGATAAAGTGGTGGATAAGAATTCTGGTAAGAACTTTCTTTTGCGAAGGTTAGTTGCGTGTAAGTGAATATGACGAACCCAAAGGGAACAGAAACTTGCCTCTCTGATTAACAATTCCGAGCCATTATCAATTACACCACCTGCACATCCAAGCTTACAGCAATTGTTGATATTCCCAAGCGGTTACCCAACTATCTACTGACCAGGCTCGACGTTGCTTAGCTTCGTTGATTGTACGGTAAGCAAAAAAAAAAGAAACAAATAACTAGGAATATTCTGAAACAATGAGAAACTGTTTATAAAATGTTCATATAAAAATATATCCATCTCTTGTGCTTCATATAGCAATATATTAGGAGACATAGCGAGGCGGTGTAATGGTTAGCAAGCTTATCTCACTAAAACTATTACGACTGAGTAGTGAGTTGGATCTCCACTTGTTGCCCCATACTTTCAGTCTTGTGCCACAGCTATGCTTGGAAAATCGCTATTAGGTAGCATAGTGTTTTCGTTCTATTTATTAAGTAAAAATAGTGACAATGTCCTTCCAATAACAAAAGAAATTATTATAACCAATAATTTTTTTTAAATCTTCCATCAAAACAGACGTACGCATATGATTCAATCAGTTTCCATTTTAGTTTGTTTTGTTTTGTTTTTTTTTAATAAAGTGTGCATTATGGCTTTAGTTAAGGGGTTCCCAACATAACGAAATGATTAACACTCTCCCTGCAAGTAACAAACTAATATGCGTTTATGAATCTTATAGTGTCTTCTATCGACGTAGATATACACTATCAAGTTGCTGTGGTTGCTGACATTTGTGTTATAATCTAACTCTTGTTTTCAAAGCTGCGTAGACATATATTGGCTTACAATACGATCTTTTTATGACGTATTTTATTTTGTGTTGAGGGTGTCGTTTAGTTTAGTCAGTACTGCAGAGTATCCGATCGAAACGAAAATGGCGACAGGCATGAGAAATCGCCGTCAGTGTCTTTATAGTCGTTTATCTCCAGTAAATGGTATAATTCCTATATTTCCCAAAACGGGCCAGAACAGCCAGGTTTGGTTTGGTTTGGTTTGGTTTGGTTTGGTTTGTTTTACGGCATATCAACCTCAATGGGTTATTTAATGCCGACAAAATTTTCATTGTTGGTAATATTTTTTTTTCCAAAAATCTATTTCTGATAAGGATCTTCCTTTGCTGGTAATATTTTTTTTTCAAAAAATGTATTGCTGTTAATATTTGCTTTTCAAAAATGTATTTCTGGTAATATTTTTTCTACAAAGTATTTCTAGTATTAAAACCTATTTTTACACTTTCATAGTGCTTCGATTCCAGTTTAGGGGTTAATTATTTGCCCATAGATGGGACTCTAGCAGGTGCTACCACCCGGGGTCAGGGTGGACCTGGGAACACCAGCAATTAAGACGTGGTTCCACGCTCCTCAAAACCTCCTGATCAGAGGTCTTACTGTTGGACGTAGTTTATCGTCTTACCCAGAACGCAGATGTAGTTTATCGTCTTACCCAGAACGCGGATGTAGTTTATCGTCTTACCCAGGACGCAGATGTAGTTTATCGTCTTACCCAGAACGCGGATGTAGTTTATCGTCTTACCCAGGACGGAGCACAGCCACGCAACAATGCTATGACAATGCAACAGTAAAAGCGATAAGTAATTGTTGTGGGGCTCTCTCCTTTTTACATAAGATGGACTCGTCAGAAAGTATACTTATACTGACAGAGAGAATACCTGCCGTTGAGATACGTTGGGCTACGTGGAGATACGTTGAGACACGTTGAGAGATACGGAGACAGACACAGGGTGTTCTCAGAGAGTTATCCAAGAGTCTAGAGAGAGAGATAATTACGGCTTTACTTACAGAGACCTGGACATATACTTTCTACTAACCAGCATTCCTGGACTACTAATCTTCACTTCAAGTCTGTATTCTTACGTTTAATACACTTATTTTTCGATCTCCATTACTGGCGTTGTTTATTTATTTGTGCAGGATTCCATTCACCGAATCCACAACAGTAATACACTGACCGTTATATAATGGCTGGCCGCTCGTATCCTAATATGCCTGTCGACTAGGGCGGCTAGTAAATCCCTGTCTATTCAGGCACATTTGTCGTTGTTCAACATCACACCCTCTGCTTTAAACTCGGGCATTCATGAGTCTATCACACCAAACATCACGGTCCTGTGTGAAGGTCGGAAGTTCTTGGGGGGGCATTCTGTGTCATAATATAGCTGGTTAACGTAGGTAGTTGCTGGGCGAAAATAGAATATTGTTGTGATATTTGAGCGGGAGCTGCCCACTTCTCACACTTCAGTCTTGAGTTCAAAAACGTCTCCGATTCCTTGTGGGTGACGAATTATTTTCGACCTTCCAACGTCTCTCTAAGAGTTGGGATGTAGCAAGTTTTTCTCCGCTCTGTCGCTAATTGCATGAAAAGTGTTCAGACGAATTTTGGTTCCGCCAGTTGTAACCTCCCCTGTTCGGACCCGCCATGCCACTTACATTGTAGCAAACCACTCACATTCCTTCCTTAGTTACAGTTTCTGAGAGAGAGAGAGAGAGGGGGGAGAGAGAGAGAGCATTATCTGGCGGGATCAACAATCCGAACAAGGCCAGTACGCTCAAAGCCTCGGTCACGATAATTCCGTGCTAGTTTAAACTACAAGAGCAGCGTGAATGCCCTAAATCAAGGATGGCCAACCTGTGGCGCATGCGTCATAAGTGGCGCATTGGATGCTTACAAATGGCGCATTGCATCCTTTTGATGAAAAGAAACTAAGCCACTTCTATTCATTCATTTCAGTGATTTTATATTTATTGCACGTCCTTTGCGAAAGTGCTAAAAAGATAGGCCCCTGGTCATAAACATATATTTTTCAAATAAATTGATTTTATTATAACTTTAAAATATGTCCATATTACAACACGTACTGAAAGGAAGTGAATGTTTGTGTGGCGCATTTAAATTAATCGTACAAAATATTGGCGCATGGAATCAAACGGTTGGCCACCCCTGCACTAAATGTTTTTTCTTACCATTACGATTATATTGATTTGTAGAGAATTCGAAGAATTTTAATGCAAAAGGAAATTTTATCCGATGTTCCCAACATCCATTATACAAAGGAGCACTGTGAAAAAGAAATTGAAAAGAAGTCCAAAACACAATAAGGATGTTGAAAATTAAAAAACAGTAGAACCATCGGTTACCTGACAATATATTTAAATTAACAATATAATGGTAATGGTATTATTAGCAGTGCTACCATCAGCTGAAATTTATAAAAACTTTCACTTAAAACAATTTTTCATAAAAATAATTTTCTCAAGTCCAGTAACTGTAATCGATTTTTCCATTATTGATGGAGGTTTCTTTCCTTATCTTTTATTTGAAGTACTGTAGAATGTCAATATCTTGATTATGTCATTAGATTTTTCTTTGATTTATATGTAATATCTATTTTATATGTTGCTGCTGTTGAAAATGCCCAAGTGATGTGATTTCTGTTATTTCGTACACCTCTATGTTTTGTGATTCTGTAGCGGTTTGAAGAAGCGTGGTCCTTGCTAGGATTTACAGTTTTCATTCGCTTGAAGATATGTTTAATTATTGATCTGAGAAAGGGAATGTATACAACTGACAGTTTAGATATTTCTGAACAAGTTTGGCACCATGCATGGCATCCATACGAACGTTTCAAAAAACTCGTTTACTGTATATATGATACTGTGAAGTCTAAACAAATCTCGTACTCAAGCAATTGCAAAAAATCATTAGAGACTATGTTTGAACATACAAAACAAGATTCGAACGTTTTGTTTACAAATCAGTTTGTCGTGTGTTAACAGAATGGCCGCAACTATGATCCAAATCAACTGTATATTTTTTAAAGGTAGCAATATAAATGTGTTCGTATGTTTTTCTTGATACGGTAATTCTGATCTTTCTTTCTTTCTTTCTTTCCTTCTGTCTTTCTTTCGGTAAGGAAAGATCAACAGAGTAATTCATCTTCATTCATTTGAAGACTATTACTTTTCTACGAAACAGCGGCTGCAGATGAACAATGGTTGGATCTTTAAAACGTAACGAATGATCCCAGGTATCCAATAAAAGCAACTCTGAAATTGAACAATGGAGAGGGACGCCAACAAACTAACTGATTCCCTGAAGTAAATTCAAGGGAAAATTTATAGTTCGAAAAAGTGTATTCTTCACCAAAATCCTAAATCTCTTAATAACTAGACAATTAAAATGCCCGTAATTCTAGGCCAACTGATCTCGTTACGTCATGAAGAACTACGCTATGCAGGAATTGCAAATAAAGTTTTTACTACAAAATATTAATGTTAAATTCAGGCGTTCAAATATGTTTTATACTTTTATATTCCGACGACAGGCTTTGCCCGCTTGCTATCGCTTCGTAAAGTAAAATATATTCACTACTTGAAATATTTGAAACAAAAATTTGAAATGAACATTTCATTCATAAATTGGCTTGTTATAGTTAAGGAAAGTTTTACAAATAGATGCTACATTGGTGAAGGCCAAATAAAATGCAAATTTCAAACACTTTGCTGCACTACATATGAAAATATTCTTAAACAGAACTATTTTTGATATGTAAATCAAAACAATTTTTGAACAAAAGAACAGTAATGAAGGACAGCTAATTAATGAAATATATTTTTTAAAATCAATATGCAAATTAGTTAAACCTGAAGAGTGATATTGTGTAGAAGTAGATAATATATAATACAGATATTGAGCAATTACCGTGTAAATTACTATAAAGTTGAGCCAGGGCTTTTTTAATGTCAGAATTCGTGGGGAATTTGCGGTATAATTTCGCGTTTATTTATGTAAATTCCATGATATAAATTTAACTTAATTAGCCATTATGTTTCTCTCACTCTTCAAATGTTGAATGTATAACTAATTCTATTTTCCCATCTTTACACTATATTAATTTTATCTTATAAATTGTCTCCTGTTCTGTCACCCATGAAATAAAAATAATTGTATGGAAGATAAGGATCTACGTACATCAAATCGTCTTTAAATTAAGTGGCAGCAGAAGAATTATCGTTCAACTTTTAAAAAGTAAAATTAAACATTAATGCAATACTTAAATGCAGCAATCAATTTTGAGTTCTGTAGTTTATTGATGCCTATTTCATCTACTCCTCCCTACCTATTGTAATGATAACCAAACCAAGAGCCCTTCACAGGAGCTACCTTATATGCCGCCCGATAGGGCGGCTGGTAAGCTAGTTCATAATAAAATGTGCACTGCAATTTTGGATACAAAAGGAAAATAAAAGTTACTCCCCTTGAACCATTACAGCAACGATAATAGCTAGTATAATATATTAATATATAATTTTAACCTCGCATAATCTGGCAACCCCGAATCTGAGCTCAACGAAAATCGTTCCCTGCGCCTTACTTTCCAAGGGTTTTTGAATGAGCTATGAATCACTGAAATCGGACCAGTCGGAGTGGAGGAGTTGCTTGGACACACACACGCACAAACACACATACACTGTACTTTATATATAAGATTACTCGGATCTGTTATTCTTTTATATCCTAAAATTTTACATCCCAATACTAATTTATGGCAAAATTCTTTTGGGTGGTAAGAAAATATTTTTCAATTGTCCAGACACATTTTTCATTCTATAGCAGTATGATTAATTGTCGAAGATTGATTCGCCTATTTTAAACAGGGACATTATGGAAGCACAAAATATATAAATTATAAATGATTACAAACACTGTTTCTATTCGCTTGAACCAATATAATGAGAGCAGCGTAAACGAGGCCCAAGTCCCATAAAGATTATGTTATATGATCTGAAATTTCATGGCAGGTCTAGAATAGTTTACTCTCTTGAGAGAAGATCAATTTAAAAAAAAATCATATATGCCCTTTAGCTCAAATTTGACACAAGTGAATGTTTCTCGGCCAATAAAAGAAACTGACTGCACAATAAATCTTATAGGCACTTACTAAGGTTAACTTATTCTGGCAGAAGATGGTGCTGCGCCAATTTTCTAGGTGATGAGAGTTGACCTGCATTGAAATATCAGGATTTAAAACCCTACATTCAAATGTCAGACAGTGGATTCTGCAGAAAAATACGAAACTATTTCAGCCATAAAGATCAGATATTGATTAGATTAAGTCGGTTTGTTTTTACCGCATACCAAGCCTTGCTGAAACATAAAGATTGGAATCAGGGAAGATAAAAATGGAAGTTTCCTTGAATATTTCAAAAGAGGGTGTAAAATTATGGTAAATATTGTTAACGGCAAAGACAAAGTGAAAAATAGAGAACAGGTTTTGTGAGTCACTCAATAGTAAAGAGATGTTATAAAATAAATAAATAAAATATTGTTCATGTTTATTTAATAGAGTGAGAAAGCCTAAGGTATAGATCTATAATTAAAAGATGTACTAGAATAAATAAAAGAAATCGTATTCAATTTAGAGTTAATAGATCGAACAGATTTTGTGAGGAATTCAACAAAAGAAAAATATAATTGAATAAATAATACAAATTGTATTTTATTTTAATTTAATAAACTGAATGTCTTTTTGGAATAGTTCACTAGTAAAAAGATGTAATAGAATAAATAAAATATTGACTGAATTTTGTCGCTATCTGATTAATAAAAAAAATATAATTGAATAAATAAACCAAATTGTATTTTATTTTATTTTAATAAACTGAATGTCTTTTTGGAATAGTTCGATAGTAAAAAGATGTAACAGAATAGATAAATGATTGACTGAATTTTATGGATATCTAATTAATAAAAAATGTAATTGAATTAATAAACCAGATTGTATTTTATTTTCAGTTAACAAAGTGAACGTCTTTTTGGTGTCGTTTAATAAGAAAAATATAAAAATGTAATAGAATAAATGTTATATTTTATTTTTCATGTAATCAATGTCCTTTCGCAGAATCTAAACAATAAAAATATAAAACAGGATAAATAATGCGAATTAACGAAATGCACTTCTGTTTTAATTATAAAATGATGTGATAGAATAAATCGCACAAATTGTCCTTTATTTTAACCGAACCTTTGCTGGAACCCAATGTAAGGTAGCAGCGAGACGACGTGTATCTGCCTCGATACTCGTTGCCGTGAATGTCTTGTTTAAGTAGCCCACTCGCCTCTCATGTAAGCGGGCGAGTCTACTTCTATGGGGTGTGACGCCAAGACCATTCCGGTCTTGTAACTGGGCGTCTTAGGTTCGATTCCACCTCTACACGCCCCTCCTTCCGGGGCCACAAGATACTCGCGTTGTGGTCCAATGTTTTGAGGCTCTGGAGTAGTCGTGCGACGTGCCCCACGTCTGTGGGGATAGGTTCCTGGGTGGTCGCGTCACCCTTCTGCTACGACGCACCGGTTGGTCTTCCTCAACCTCCATCATTCCAGGGATGCTGTGTCATCTACCTCCATCGGTTCTGGTAGAGTGTCGAATGTTTCGGGCTGGTTTTGATCCATATCAGTGGTGGACCATTCTCCCGGTATTTCGGGCCCTGTTGGGTTGTCTATGGTATCCAACATTCCTGGGGGCACCTCAGGTATCGAGTGGCAAGGAGTATCTACTACTGGGTTTATTTTTCGGAGGAATCTGCGATTGCGACGGGTTACCCGGTTACTCCCATCCATGCGTACATTATACTGCCGGTTACCCAGTGTTTCCACCACCCTTCCTGTCTTTGCCCATCGGCGCGGGTATGGACCAACTTGGTTCTGTATCTGCACCGTTTCCCCGAATTCGGTGACTAGTCGGTACTAGACATTTGTCTGGACACTTCAGAATTTTTTGGATTTCTGGTCCGCTAGAGCATGTCTGTGCCCCAGTGTCTGCGATCGCCTCGATCCGGTGAGTATGGAGGCCAGCTTGTCCTATGGATATGTGCCCGAATTCCGCATGGGCCTCTGGAATCAGAGTTATCTCTACCATCAGGGTTGGTGCTGGATCAGGAGTACCTCTTCGGAACTTACTTTTGTTCCAAATCAGGTGCGGCACGGCCTTTGGTTTTGTCAGGTTGATTTCACCTCTCCTTTTCACTTGTCCATCTTGGACGATAATCCGGTTACGACCTTCTTGTGTCTTTGGATGGTGAGAGTTCTGGATTCTGCCCGACCACACCTGCTGTAGATTTGTTGCTGGACCCCTGCTTCGGTTTCCTGCAAACCCCTTTTAAATGTCCGGTTAAGCCGCAATTGACAAGTCATCTTTGCTGCTGGGCAACCCTTCGTTCATTCGAGCCGTCAGGATGTGAGCTCTTCCCACACCATTTACAGGGTTCAGTGTCTCTCGGGGTTGATACGGTCTGGTTCTCCTGAGGCCGCTGCCTGCGGCCCGATCTCTGTGTGCTCGTTGTAGTAGGGTATACGTTACTATGGAGATGGGGTGTAGACTTGTCCGTGGTCTCTAGGCTGACAAGCCTGTTGAACTTTTCTTCCAGTGTCGTAAGTGTCGCAGCCTCAGACAACACCTTGCTTTGATGCTCCAGGTTTGCCAGCCCAGCCACCATTTGTCCTGCTACCATATCGTTGGAGTAGCTGACTTTCCGACCGCATCCTATCCCGTTCGGACAAGTCACTGAAAAGTCGCAGAATTTTGCGACTGATCGAAGTCGTGCCACGAAGTCCGTAATCGATTCCCCTCCTTCTGCCTTACGGAGTGAATTCTTGCCGGTACACTTCTTTGTGTAGGCTTCCCTGACGGCTACGAGCTTTATGTGTCGTAACAGCTCTTCCTCCGTGACGGAGTTTAGTACTTCTGCTCCTACCATATCGAACAACAGCCTGTTCACTTCTGGGGCACAGGCCGTTCTCAGCTCGTTTCTTAACGCTGTTGGCTCCGTCAACCCACACATCTCCTTGTATCTATTCCAGGAGTCAATGAATATCGCCCAGTCACCATCACTTGAGTCCGGTTCTATATTAGGTCTGTCGGGTCTCCTTGTAAGTGACTTTCTCGGCTGTCCTCCGTCTCTTCGCAGGGCGATGATCTCTTGCTGTAGCTCGATGAGCTGTCGAAGTAATGTCTGCTGTGTTTGTTCGTCCATATTCCAACGTTGTTTGTAGCAGGTTTCCTATATCGGCGACGCCATGTAAGGTAGCAGCGAGACGACGTGTATCTGAGGATTTATTGCAACAAAGGTTACAATTGCGGCACAAGGCCAAAAAAGGGGAGGGGGAAAAGGCTGGTCAACACTAACTATCTTATACCTAGCTAATCTGACTCACGACCCATTCATACATTACAATTTACTCATTCACCACAAGAACTCATCCGTCACCAATCAATCCTTCATGCACCATAATACCTGATTCTCACCAGGGGGACCTATAAAACGCTCCCCTAAATCATAAAAATTTGATGATACATAAATGATATACTTAAAAATCTAATAATGATAGGATGCAAGGGAGGGAAATGAACCCAATAACAAATAAAAATAACACAAAATACAAACTAAACATAACACATGTTAGTAGGGACCGTCCAACCCTCAAAACAGAGAGGCCGCTGTATTCTGCCCAGGGGACAGAATCAAGAGACGCTCTCGCTAAGGGAGGGGAAAGAGGAGAAAATATTATGCCGGAATGGGAAAATGTAAAGCTGACCCAGTCGAGATGAAAAAGTGGGGCCAAAAACAAACTGGGGAGGTTGGGAATCTCGACTTGGACCATAACCAAAGAGCAGCCGGGATACAGGCCAGGAACAACACTTGCTCACCTTAACTAGGTACACTGAAGCTTGTCTAACCTAACCAAGGGAGGGTTCCACAGGAAGCCACCCCGATGTGCTGTAGGTTGACTTAGAAAAGAAAATCAAAATTAGCCCCGGTCACACGAACCAAGCTCGCCTCTTTTACCCACCTTTCGCTGAAGACTGTCGAATGCAATCGCTTTCTATCAGATCTAATCTTCATCTTGAGCTGATGCTTAAAGAATTGGATCAGATGCTGATAAGAAAGACGGTTGCCCCGCAAGACTTCCTCCATTCGCGTCGTCCAAATCACCATTCGAGCCGTGGCCATCAGCATCAGAAACACCATTCGTTTCTCCCCGGAATACGGGGCGACACATTGTCACACGCGTATGCGCGATCAATGGACACAAGCTGTTCAGGGAGCGAGACGAGCCGTCAGCTCGCCGACATGGTCCCATAAGGGGCGAAGCCGGGGCAATGGTAGAAGGCGTGCGAAGCCGTTTCCTCCAAGCCAAGACCACACCGTTCACAGTCTGGCAAATCCGCCAAACCCATATGAAAGCCTTGTCATTGAGAGGCAGCCGATTCCGAGCCAGTCGCCAGGTAAGCGAAAACTCAGGGTTACTGAGGTAATCCGCCGCTGGCGCCCAAGACCAATAGGGACGATACTCCTCCTCCGACAAGTCGAGCGTATCACGTAGCTCATCCTTCGCGCGACCCTCCACTAAACCACGATAGAAGACCTTCCTAGGCCGAGAAAGGTCACTGGACCGGGAATGGCCTTCAAGGCCAACCGACACTCGCGGAGGAAATCCGACTCACCCCGGGTTTACGACGGCGCTCAGCCCGCGAGATGGGGGGATTGATGGTAAGGCTAGGGAAGGCGTCCCTAACAATCCCTCCAGAATCGGATCTCCTCCAGTCAATGCGCGGCGTAGGAAAGCCAACCTAGAGGCACGGACGTGACTCAATAGATGTGGCATTCCCAGCCCCCCATGACACGGACGTTTAGTGCAGACTCGTCTGTCGACCCTGTTCACGCGTCCCCTCCATAAAATGGAGGATAGCGATCGCTCGAGCACCTTCCTGCGGTCCTTACAGAGAGGAAGTACGGACAATCGATAAAGAATCAGGGGGAAAATGTATGTAACACACACCTCCGCTCTGCCCTTTACGGACAACCTCCGTCGATTCCAAATCTTACCGGCAAAATCGACCTTTGCTCGTACTTCAGACCAATTCTTCTCCAGCTGGAGGTCGGGTCCAAACCACACTCCAAGAATGCGGACAGGACCGTCCGTCCAACCGAAGCGGCCCGGAAGATCGACCCCTTCCAGGCACCTAACCGCAAGCCGGACGACTTGTCGCGGTTTATCTTGGCCCCTGTCACCTTTTCGTACCGATCAAGCGCCTTCTGTACCGCCTCAATGTCGTTGCGGGACGACACGAAAGCAGATACGTCATCGGCGTACGCGGAAACCCTGGCTCGAGACCCTCCAGGGACGGCGATTCCACGTAGGGGCCGGACTGCCGGTCTCATCCTTCAGCCGGCGAAGGAGAGGCTCCAACGCCAAAGCATAAAGGAGAGGCGACAGCGGACAACCCTGACGAACCGACCTAGACAGCACAAACGCGCCCGACAACCTTCCGTTCACCTGTACCACAGCACTGGGGAGCGATACAGGAGGCTGATCCAGCGGCAGAAGTTGGGTGCGAATCCAGCGGCCTGCAGGACAGTAGCAAGGTAGCGATGGTCAACCCTATCAAATGCCTTGGACTGATCCAAATTGATCAGCGCGGCTTCTTCGTCGTCTTTTACGCCCTCTATGATCGTGCGGATCAGATGCAGGTTGCTCTGAATTGTTCGGCCCCTCACAGAACAAGTCTGCTCAGGTCCCAACAGAGACTCGGCAACTGACTGCAAACGCTCCTGCAGGATCTTGGCCATAATCTTTAACTCTGTGTTTAGCAGAGTTATGGGCCTGTAATCATCTAGCTTCCCCCACCACCTTTTGCCTTTTTCAACAGAGTGATCACACCCCTGGTGATCCGATTGGGATGGACCCCGACCGAAACCAGTTGTTGAACACTGCTGTCAAAATCGGAACAAAGATGTGCGACAGCCTCAAGTACAATTCATAGGGCAAACCATCCAGACCAGGCGACTTGCCTCTGCCGACCTTCTTCAATACCGCGTAGACTTCGCCCTCCGTGATCTCTCCCTCGCAGCTAGCCGCTTCAGTCGGCGAAAGCCGAGGAAAGTCAGCCAAATAGCTACGAAACTCCTCCTCACGGAGACCAGGCTCCTTGGTAAACCGGCTCTCGAAATGGCGCCGAAACGCCCCGCACATGTCGTCAGTGGCCCGAAGAGTATGCCCCTCCGGGGACTCGACTTCACGAATGCAACGATCGCCACCTCGACGAACCTCTTCCCTGCGCAGATCTGCGCCCAAGTTCACAGCTTCGGAAGACATCTTGCTTAACTTATGTCTAATTACCTGGCCCATGTACCGCTCGCTATTCAAACGATCCAGGGCCTCCCTAGCTAAGGCTATCTCTAGGGGATCCCCCCCAGCCACCGCCCGGGTGTAACTAGCTTTAAGTGTCTTCACCTTTCAGCTCTATCTAGAGCGAGCCGTTTGCTGAAATCAGTGGTGAAAGACCTAATCCTACTTTTAAGGTTTTCCCACCACCTATTCCCGATAACCGCCCCCACTAGCTCCCGCTGCACTAATCTAGTTAGCTGCTCCCGGAAGTCCTGCCTGTCCAGTAAAGACTGATTGAACTTCCAGTAACCAGCCATTCTAGGCCTATGGTCTAACGCCACACGGGCACAAACCAGTTTGTGGTCCGTGTAGCCTACCCAGTGGAACGTAGGGCAATCTAGTAGATCTATGTCGGCTCTTCTAACTAACATCCTGTCAAGGTAGCTAACCACCCTGTCAGAAGGCCAATTAAGAGCCCACGTCCACATTTTCCCCCCAGGATGATCGACCCGGTATCTATCGACGAGACCATAATCGTTGATCAGATCAACCAGGCTACGATCGCCCCTTCTCCCACTAGCTCCCCACCCCCTGTCTAACTTGGAGTCCAGGATGGCATTCCAGTCCCCATTAAAACAAGGCGCGTTGAATCAACCAGGAACGGCCCCAACTGTCGAAAAAACGAGACCCGCTCCTCCTGGTCATTGGGCGCATAAACCGCAACGACTCGGAACGAACCACTTTTCACGGCAATATCGGCCACGATCAACCGGCCCTCGGCATCGGTATGCACAAGGTCCACCTTCGCATCAAGAGTCCGTCTGACAAGCAAAGAAACCCCTCTGGCAAACCGGTCCCCATATGCTGAATAGACGACAAAGTCGTTCTCCAGCACACACGCATCGGCACTGCAAACAAAGTGTGTCTCTTCGATCGCGGCAACATCCACATCCAGGGACAGAAGGTCCCGGAGCAGGCGGGCAGCCTTACCCCGATCCCTTAAGCCCTTCACATTCAACGTAGCTATCTCAATTGACATCTTCTAAGTCCTGTAAAATATAAAGAACAGAATTAACCTATTCACATACCGGGCGGAAATCTGCAGCGGTAAGGACCCCGACGGACTGTCCCAGGTTTCCTGTACCCAACTCGGTCGTCATACGACCACCCAGGACAATACCGCCAACGTCCGTGGGGTAATTTAATTTTATGGCCCTATACAAAGAGGGATGGAGCAGAACCGGGACCCTCCCAGAGCAAAAATGTCTCATCTTTTGAGGTCTTCATTATTTTCCTCCATTACCCTTATTTTCGGATAAGCTTCTCGAGCCTCATATATATGGCTCCACACTTTCAAGTATGCCCCGGTGTCTCTTACGACGGTGATGACACCTGGGGCGTTAGGGAAGTTTCGTGGGTCTTCTACCGATTTCCCATCCACCTCGTTAAACTTAAATAGGGGTCCCAAGAGGGCCCTTTTTTGTTTTGATAGTCCTTGTTTTGCCTCCTCCTTATCTACTTTACAGATCCCCTCTGGACCCGGGAAGTATTTTTTTCTTTTCTTTTCCTTCTCCCTATCACGATGGGGGGGGTGGAAGTGGACGCGTGCGGGGAAGTAGCCGGTGAACTTAGGGGTGTAATGGGGGAAGAGGGGTTGGAAAACGGGAAGGGGAAGAAGGACGCTCCTAACTTTGGGGGCGCTGGAATCTCTTATTGGCGAAGCCGGGAAGGAACGCCGCCTGGTTTTGTCCATGCTTCGCTCCTCTCTGCTCCGGCCAGACTGTTCTGTTTCCTCTGGATCTTCCTCCCTGCTCCTTTTCAGGGACGGAGTTCGCGGTGGAGGCATTTTATCTACCTCCATTGATGTTTCTTCCTCCACCTGCTTCTCCTTGTGGAGGTGTTGCTGCCTTTTTTGCTGCTGCTTCTGCTGTTCCGGTTTTTGCTGTTTCTGCTGATCTTGTTGCTGCAGTTTTTGTTGCTGTTTCGAATGCTGGTGTTTCTGATGCTGAGCAGGTTGTTGCTGTTGAAGCTTCTCTTGCTGCTGGGGCTTCTGCTGTGGCTGCTGCTGCTGCTTCTGGGGTTTTTGTTGTTCTTGTTTCTCCTTCCGCACTGGAGGAGGGGGTGGAACTGCCACTTTTCCCCCTTTCCCCACCTCCGTCCAGGCTCCCGGGCCAGCCTTTTCCTTTGTTGGAGCCACTTCTGTCACTGCTGTTACTGTTGCTGGAGTATCTTTTGTAGTCTGCTGAGCCTTTTTCCCGGGGCACTCCTTTGCCATGTGCCCCACCGCACCACACGCCCAACAACACGGCTTCCTGCCCTCCACTACCACCAGCATCTTCTTCTCCCGGCAGGTCAACACATTTGGTATGTCCCGAAGTTGTCCCTATCCAGGACTACCTGGAGCACCAAGTCTCCGTTGCTATGCCAGACTTGCTTCTGAGCGCACTGACTTCCTCTACTTGGCCAAATTTGGCGAAAACGCTCCTATTCTGTCCTGGGTAATGTCGACAGGAACGCCGTGAACAGTAATCCGCGTCTTTCTCGTCCCCATGTATTCTGTTTGGAGGCGCAAGTTTGTTGTGGACAAGATGTTTCCAGCCAGCTGCTTCGCCTCTTGCTCCTGAACCAAGCAGAATGTCCCCATGGCATTGCTTCTGCGGGCTAACATTTTGGGGGCAATCTTGAGGGTCTTTAGAGCATCCTCTACATTGTCTCTGCTGACTCAATCAGTCTATGGGTTTTGACATCCGATGTTAGCAGAGAGATAACTTTGACCTTGATAGCGTCTAAGGCCTCCGGAATTGTAATAAACTCATTCCCTTCACGTACTCTTCGTATTTCTGTCGTTGTTCTTCGTAATACGAAGAGTCTTTCTTCTTCGGTCCACTCTCGGACCAGGCCTGACTTTTCGCTGGCGACAAATTTGGACTTTGCACCGGCGGTGTTGGTCGAGACATGTTTACGTTTGTGTCGTCGGCCATTTTGGCCGCGACCAAACGAATATAACTGTATTCTTTTTCTTTTTAAATTTTTTTTTAAAACATTGCTTTTTCTCCAAAATGTATCAAACAGAAAATAAAATGGAAGAAAAACGTGGGCAACCAAAGATAATTCAAACAAAGAAATAGTAAACCAAAGTAATACAAACAAACAAAACAATGGGGAGGGGGTAAAAACTCGCAAAAACAGAAAAGTAGAATAAAAACAAAAAAGAAGAAACACAAATAAAGTAAAATAAAGACTTTAAAAAGGTTTTAGAAACTCAAAACTTAACTGTATGTCAATGCAAGAAATTGTCCAATTTGTAAAAAGCAAGAACTTCCAGTTGCTAAGCCAAGACCTTGTTTTCCCTTAAAAGTATGATCTGTGATTATCCGCAATTCCTGACCAGAAACCAGAGTTCGAGCCGAAAGCCTTCTGAGACGACGTGTATCTGCCTTGATACTCGTTGCCGTGAATGTCTTGTTTAAGTAGCCCACTCTCGCCTCTCATGTAAGCGGGCGAGTCTACTTCTATGGGGGTGTGACGCCAAGACCATTCCGGTCTTGTAACTGGGCGTCTTAGGTTCGATTCCACCTCTACACCCAATAATAGAATTATAATAGAATGAATAAACTAAAATGTCTTTTGAATTAATAAACCGGAAGTGTTTTGATGTTCATTTTATAATAAAAGGATTCAATCGCGTAAATAAAATATATTGTTTTTATTTTGACTTAATAATCGAACAAGCGTCAAACAAACTCAATAATAAAAAATCAGAATAAATAATCCACACTCTTTCTAATTGCTAAGCGAGTAGAATTTTTATTATAAGGCAATAAGACAAACCGTAAGAAAATTATTTTGATTTAATAAACAAAATAAGCTCTGGAGAAAAAGATGTGATAGAATAAACGAAAAAGTTTTTTTGTTTTTTGTTTTTATTTCCACTTAAAAAGTTAAACGGATTTTTTGGTTAGTCGAGATAACATGTTTAGAAGTTTTAAAAATGTCGTCCATTTCCATTTAATTTTATCCTTTGTTTTTATTTCGTTGAGACTAATTAATGAAAACCCACTTCATCTCTGACTAAAACTTCTTGAAACCATTCTTATCATGTAGGTTTTTTTTTAATAAAACTTTTATTTTCTATACGTCTGAATTTCACAACCTTTATATTCATTTCACTGCGATTCGACTGACTGAACATCACATTTTGCAAGGAATTAACTATGTTAGAGAATGAACTGAAAGGTATTTAATTAAAATCCAAAACTTGCGCTAGACTAAATAATCAATGCCATTATCCAATTGAAAAGAACGTTACGCATGAAAAGTTATCGAAGCCAATTTGTAAATCTGTGAACATTTTCCAATCATTACATATCACTAATAAAATTTTTCGTTTTTCTTTTGAGATTTTATTGATATTTATTGAGATTTTATTTATTTATGGTATTTTTAGATTAAAAATGTTATCGCCGACAAGGTGACAACAAATTTGTTCAAATAGCCTATATTTCTTTCGTATTTATGTCGACTTTAATGTGAAGTTAGCATCTTCGTTACAAAATCGTTGCAGCTTTCTTATATGTTGTACATAGGACTCCATGATTATCTACTTGAAATTTTACAATTTCTGTTGCATTCTGCTTTAATTCTGCTGTGATCTGCATTGTCGCATTTCTTTCTGTTCCACTCGCATCCCAAAGATCTCCTAAGAACGTTTTTAATTGTTTTTTGTATAAAGGTATAATCATCACTTGAACAAAGTTTTCACAATGCTCAGACATGATTATTATTTCAAATCTATGATCTGCTGGAATTGTACGGAGTCTAACCCAAGATCTGTACAGTCAGACGATACAAAACCAACCCAAAGAGCACCAACGATGTATTATTGGTGGATATAATGATCATCAAATATGCAGATGACACTGTATTAATGGCGGACTGATAAAGACAGAAACATTTGGAAAGAGTCATCACAGAAATTTAGAAAAAGTAGTTACTTAAAATCACTTAAAATCAAGCAAGTTGGAAAATTTAAATATCTAGCAAATGTTTTAATAGATACCAGGATATGTGATATCGAAATCCGAAAGCGAGAAATAAGTCTTTATTGTTACTGACTCGTTTTTTACGGTTTATCAACCCTTTGCCGGATATTTAAAGCCAAAAATAGTTTTAGATTGTAAAAATTATTTTTTGACATAATAATGACTTAGTGATACAAGTCTCACCAATTAAACCCGTAACTGACTGGGGGGGGGTGACAGGTGGATCCATACCTTGCTGAAGGTTTTTTTTTAGCGCGTAAGTAAATATAACGGCCCTAACAGGAATATAAACTCGGCTCTCCGATTAACAATTCCGAGCCATTACCAATTACACCACACACGCATACAAGCTTACAGCACCTGATATTCCTAAGCCGTACTGCCCATGCACGTCGTTGCTTAACTTCGGTTATCGTACGAGAACAGGTGTTTCAACGTGATATCGCTGTAAGCCCGGGGGATGGGGAACTGCCTCTCGAAAGCTCAAAAATGTATTCTGAAACAAGAAAGTTTCGTTAGAAACAAGAAAAAAGTACTAAACAGCTACCTAAAATCGGTTCTCCAATATGGCAGAGAATGCTAAACAATTTTCTCGCAGATAAAGAAGAGACTTGAGCCAATAGAAATATGGTTCTACAGAAGGATACTGAGAATACCATAGACAGAACATGTAAGTCTCGAGGAATTTTCAAGAAAAAATGGAAACAAAATGGCCACGCATACACAGAATCAGAAAAAGAAAGTTGAAATTCCTAATGAGGGACGAGGTCTTGAAGAATTTGCCACCCACGGGGCATAATAAAGGTTAGGTTGATGGAGGGAAGTAAAAAGTAACCTAGCAAACGAGGCTGTGTAAATGGAGTTCTAAACAGGGATTAGGATTAGGATAAAGAAAAGATAAAGCTTACATTACGCCGGAATTCCAGAGAGCGACGATCCCCTCTGAATGGACGCGGACCCATAGAAGTGAAAGAAGCGGAAGAAAGTCAGTGAAAGCAGAAAGAAAAGTCTAACCATTGACTGTAAGAAAACTGAATGCGTGGTTGACAGCAAAAGTGACAGAACAAGTTGGGTGCTGCATACCGGAGATGTCAAAATCAATAAGGAATCCAAAGACGCCTAGGAGTAGTGAAAGATGCCTCTTAGAAACTAAGCAAAGTATTAACAGATAGGAAAATATACTTAGAGGTTCAACACTCTTTTCCTTATTGCTGAGTAATATCTAATCTCCTCTACGGCAGTGAATGCTGGACAATTTCCACACTAATGAAGAAGAGACAGAGATGTACTTCTACTAGTAAATGCTGAAAATATCTTGAATATAATATGTGAGCAACGATTAATTCGTTACTACGTCTTATCAACCCTTTGCCAGAAAACGCAGGAAATATATATTTTTAGATTGTAAGATTTTTTTTGATAATAATGATTTAGTGACATAAGTCTTATTAATTATTATTAATTATCTTATTAATTATTAATGATTTAGTGACATAAGTCCTATTAATTATTAATTATTAATAATTATCTTATTAATTGTTAATGATTTAGTGACATAAGTTTTATTAATTATTATTATCTTATTAATTATTAAAGATTTAGTGACATAAGTCTTATTAATTATTAATTATTATTATCTTTTAATTATTAAGGATTTAGTGATATATGTCTTATTAATTAATCCATAACTGGGGGAGAATAGTTGAATTCATACTCTTCCCAAGGGTATTTGAGTATAAGTGAATATAATGAACCCAACTTGAATTGGAACACGGCTCTCCGATTAACAATTCCGAGCCATTATCTATTACACCATGCGCACATCCAAGCTTAAGGTCCCAGTAGAAGCAACGAGTAGGTTTTAAAGAAAATAGCACATGCAAGAAGACCTTATATTTACAATGAGAACGAGAGAGTTACAGTTTCTGAGACATATTATGAGGAAAGAGGGTGTGGAAAAATTAACATTTACAGGACATATCAAAAGCAAGAAAATCAAGAGGAAACAGAGAATAAAGTATTTAACGCCTTTGCAAGATTGAATAGTATAGAGAGAATAAATAATTATGGTATACGTTCAAATGTTACTTAGAATGACTAAAAACAGGCAGCTTTTGAGAGAGACGGTCACCCAAGTTCTGGAAGGACATGGTACATATAAAAACAAGTAAATGGAACTGGAAAGTTACGCACAAGCTGGACAGAGTCGCACATTGAACCTCCAGATATTCTGAGTCGACTTTATTCGAAGTCTGTCATGTAGATTGGTTCGAGATTGACGAATTTATTTTCTCTGTTGATGGGAACCTCTTTTGGCGTCTGCAATCGGGTTTGGTGATTTTTGTGAATGATGTTAAAAAAGAAAAAAAAAAAGATCAGTGTGTTTGTGATGCTGTATTTTTTGAAAACTGCCTCGAGAAACTTTTCAGGATGAGTAATTAGGACAAACAGGAAGCAAAAGTGAAATCCGTGTTTCAATCATATTGAAATGTCAGTTCCAAACCAACCAAAACCTGACCGATCATCCAGAAGCCGAAATTACGAACATCTTAAAATAGTTTGTCACGCAATCAATGAAGGTCGTCATTGAACCAATGAAATATCAAAAATGGCCTCGAATTTATAACCAGTGAATGTTATTAAAAGATTTGGAAATTAAATTAGTTTCAACAAAATATCGTTTGCACACCGAAGATAACCGGAAAACGGAATTATTTTTTTCTAATCCGCAGGGCTATATTGATTACCTAATTGATTCAGCTGAGGTATTGTAATAGCGGTTCAGAACAAGAAATTGACAAGCCGTGGTCGAACTCTGTGCATTCAATTTCGCACAAATACGTTGATAAATGTAAGAATTCATCTCTTCTCCCTCAGCTATGGGTTAAATAACAGGACAAACTTGTTGCGCTATCCACGGTCGGCAATCGTTCTAGGACAAAGTTAACTCTAAATTGAAAACAGGTGCCTGAAGCTGTACAAGTGTGGTTAGACATGGAGTGCAGATACTATGCCTATAAAACAAAAGAAAACACGATATATTTCAAAAGCTATGGATAATCCCAGTGGAGAGCGATTAATCGGATAACTGTTAACCCCAACAGGAAGGAGATCCAACGGAAGATGTCATGTATCACTCTCATTTTAACAATTTGGAAACCGTAAAATATAGATTTTTTTCTTTCTTTCTTTTTTTTTGTTTGTTTGTTTTTTGTTTTTTCATTTTCTAATTTATGCAACGATAGTAGCTAGCAAGGAGGCTACATTGTTTTCTTAGTTGGGGTGGGAAATAAATATTCGTCAATTTTTTCACATCACGGTGCACCAGTTTATATAAAAGTACACATTTCTTTTATATGTTCACTCTAGAGAAACACAGCTTTGATGTATTTTTTTAATAATTTCAAAAAAGGCGATAATGTCGTTAAGACGCAAGAGGGCTACTGGGAGTAAAAGAGAATGAGGAAATGTTAGTGAACAGAAAGGACAATAAAAGTACGGGTCTCAGAAGATGTCGATTGGCGTTGAGTTTAAATTCTTGAATAACGTATGCGGTTGGGAAGCAAGTTACATTTCGATACTTCAACAGCAAAATAATGGGACCTATTTGGGGGAACAACGTTACAGCGGTGAGCAAATGGTGGCAGTCGAGATGCGAGGGCAGGAATTAATTGAATTAATTTTTCATCCATTAGATGTTTAACCGGTTAAAGCCAGGCGTATTCCTACGTTAGAGATCATCGTGGAATCTGTTCTCAGATTCTCCCTCAGGAACACGAAATTTTTTTTATACCAACGTCGCTTTTATTGCGTCATTTTCCTCATTTTAAACCCATTTTTGTCGACACCGAATCTTGTCTTCTGCCCAAGACTTCGGCTTATACCCTGGTTAACAGCCCAACCCGATGAAGTGTTGTTTAAAGAAGAGCTAAAACTCATTGTTCAATTCATTCACCGTCTTTCATTCTCGAATGCTTCATACACCAATAATGTTGAAATTGTTCGAATCCTCCTCGAAGATTAAGTCAAGTTTTGAAAACTATTTTTTGGTTTAGATCTAGCTCCATAACCAATTCCTGACCTTTTTTTTTTTTTTTAGACAACGATGTTAACTCTGTACAAGACCCTGGAGCCACTCGAGGTAGAAAATTACAGATTAAGAGACACAGTTTATGCGGACATGTGCTGAAGATGACGTTTAAGCCTAGACTTGAACAGGTTGTAGTGATCGAGGAAGCATCCTCTTGGGAGTCAGTTCCAAAAAGCAGCGGTTCCTAGAAGGAAGCGGTTCAAGTCGAACTTACATTTCACCATTGGAATACGAAGGGAATGAGGGTGGTTTGATACAATTGGGGTAGCATTGCGGGTCTTATTCGCGAGGGTTACAACTGACGAGTATTTGTATTTGCATTCATTTTATTATTAATTTTGATATTTCATTTATGGAAAAATGTCGTAACTGAGATTAATATAAAAATAAGATCATATAAATTTCATAAGATGATACTGATACTTGTAGGTACCCTTCTCAGTTGAAATTGAAAAATCAAATTAACTTCTCCACACGTGTTTCGCAAAAGTAAAGGCCTTAACAGCGGAGAACAATGCTTAACTCAAATAACGCAACTTAATTATATTCTGGTTGGTCTTCTGTATTTTATAATTACAGCTCGATTATAAGCACAAAATTACATTTCTTAATTACTGGGGATCTTCTGATTAATCAAAATGATACAATTTACAACGCGCTAAAAAAAGATCTATCTCATAAGGACACTTATGAAAGCCGATGCGGCTTTTAACTAATTTTATAATATTTTAACAACTTAAATGTAAAATCTATTATAATTAATGAAATAACAAATAATTGTATTAAAAATTCATTTTCATCGAAAAAATTTTTTGCTTTCAGAAAATATTGTCCATATTCATAAAAACAACTAAAAGCAAATAAAAGCATTTGAAATTAAATAATATCTTTGTTTTATTGAGTTTTGTATGTTACAATTCAGAGCTGATTTTCAGGTACTGCGTATCAATTAAAAACAAAAAAAAACATTATTTGCATTCCTCAAAGCCCTGTGCTTTTAATTATTGTAATCACTAAAACCGATGCGATCAATTTCTAGCGTTTTCATAAAATTAGTTATGGGGGGTAATAAATATTTTTAAAAATATTTCTACCATGACTTTCATAAAAAAAACATATTTATAATAATTTCGATCATCTGTGAATAGTTCCTGAAAGTTTCATTAACATCCGATAATTATTTCTATTTTGCACGATTTTTCAAATTAATGTGTGTCATACCAAAAAACGTGCTAAAATTGTCTATGTTATTACTAGTTCCGCTGATACAAAGAGAAAAAAGGTTTTTTTAATCAAAATTTAGAATGTTCTAAAAAGAAGGAAAATTTTTTAAAATAATTAAAAAAAACTTTGGTCTTTCCTCTTAATAATAACATAAGCATTTAGACAATAAAATTTAGTTTTCGGCAAGGTTGGCGTCTTTTTCATCAAGCTATGCTCTTTTTTAGCGATTTCGTGGAGGTACCTAATTTAACTCATTTCGCCTTCCTTGACTCTAGTTTAATTAATTAAACCTAACTGAATCAATTAAGTAATCAATGTAACGCTTTTGAAGAGATTAACTTAATACAAAAAAAAAGTAACCCGTTTTCCGGTCGGCCTTTTATTCACGAATTATAAAAGATGGTATAAAAACAAAATTTACAAACTCGAAAAAATAAATAGAAAAGACAAGAAAAGCACAAATCAAAACACTATAAATAGAAAATCCTCTTGACTTTTATCATTCTTAAGCAACCGCAAGGAAAAAGCTATTCTTTTTCTCCTTACGATACCTGTTGATGAAAAGAAAAGACCTTTTTTTTAATATTATAGTTACTTCTAAGTTCCCCTGATGAGCACAAGTACGCTGGAATAACAGCCTTAAAATAACCAATAAGAAAATCTGGAACACATAGCACTTGAGGCAATTAAATCTTTCCTATTATTCTCACAGAAAAGCACCCATTGGCTCCGTGATATCACACCCATATTATTATATTTACCGTTAGTTTCTCTCTTGCTATTATTCTTTGTTTTTGTTTATTGATTTTAGCTTCCCATTTAAGCTCTCCTGTGACTTCAAGAGAAACAGTGACGAACAACACATTTAAAACTTATCTACCTTACATTCAGGAGAGTTCAAAACACTAACTGAATATTAGCAAGAACATCTCTGAAATTCTCAGAGAAAAAAATGAAAAACAAAAATGAAGATGAAGCTAGTACAAAATGTGAGACCAAAACCTGTAAGCGCATTGGAACAGCAAAAGATGCTTTCCAAAAGATAAACAAAGTATGAAGAAACAAGATAATTTTGTTAGAAACAGAGAAAGTAATACTGAACTGGCAATCCTCTTGTATAGCAGTGAATGCTGGACAATCTCCGCACAAAGGAAGAAGGGACTTGAAGTAATAGAAACGTGACTCTACAAAAGGATGGAGGGATATGCCACATATAAGAAGAATCAGATGAATAGTAAGTTCGATAATCACTGGGTGCCCTATGATTACGATCTTATTCCACATCTAAGCTACGCTTAAAAAAATCGCCATATTGAAGGCAAGATGGATTGAGGAATAGCAGCGTATAATCTATCTAACGAATTTGTGTAAATGGATAGCAGAACAGGGTTTAGGAGAGATAGCAGAAAGCTAAAATTTATTAAGAGCTACAAAGAACAGGAAATTGTGGAGAGCTATGGTCGCTAACGTCATGGAGGGATATGCCAAATATAAGAAGATTCTAACTATATCTACGTGTGTGTGTTTGTCTCCACGCCTGATTCATATTTTTATTTCTATATTATGGTTAAATTACAGTATATTTTTTTTTATTTTACTTATTCTTTTATATCTGTGTACTCATTTGTGTTGGTCGTTAACTGGGATTATTTACTATCACCAGTTAACCTGACACAAGGTCAAACGGAAAAAAAATATATATAGAAATCCCTGCACATTTTTCAAATCAGCGTCTGAATTTTTTTTTTTTTAAGCCGCAGCTTAACCCTTTGACCTCTGCGTTTCTGAACAATTTGAACCCTTCTGCTTGAACTCTTGCGTCAAAATTCGCAAATGATTGGGATGTAATGTTTCACGGTAGATATAAAAATAGTTACGAGTGTTTACCCACCGTTCAACCGGTGGTTGGGCATTAAGTTATTTTTCTCTACCACCGTTCAACCGGTGGCTGGGTATTACGTCATTTTTCTCTACCACCGGTAAACTGGTGATCAGGACTCAAAGGGTTATACACCGAGCTTTCTCGTTGACGGAAAATACGCATCAATCTTAGGTGCGCGTCTGCTAAATCAGTGATATTTACTAAGATCAATATACACTAGAAATCCAAATATGGAAAGTAAGAACATTCTATACAAGGCCCAAGAGACACTTGATGTAGGCCTACGGCCACATCACGTTGAAACACCGGTTCGCGTACGATCACCGAAGTTAAGCTGGTAAGTTATCAGATGGGATAACCTTTTGGAAATAGAAGTTAGCTTGGATATGCGGCTGAAGTAATATATAATGACTCAGAATTTTAAATCGGACAGCCGAGTTCCAACCTCAGTTGGGTTCGTTATATTCACTTACACTCAAATCCTCTCGAGGAAAAGTATGCATTCACATCTCCCCATCTTCCCAGTTAGGGGTTAATTAATAAAACTTGTATTACTAAAACTATTATTATGTCAAAATAAATAAATAAATAAAATGCAATAAAACTACATAAAAATATTTAGATTGTGGGATTGAATAACCCATAGAGTTTGATATGCCGCTAAACAAAAGCAAGCAATCAAACACTGAATGAAGAAGGTTATAGATTAAGATGTAAGAGTCATAGTTTACGGGATATGTGGGGAAGATAACTGTTAAACTTAGATTTGAACAGATTAAGATTATAGTAATTTGGGAAGCATCTTCATGGGAGCTGGTTTCAGAAAGTTGCGTATTAATTACTACTGTCTAAAGAAGCTAACAGTGAACTGAAAGGGAAATCATCTTCAACAAGGACAATTGATAAGATACACGAACGTCTTTTCTCCTATGTCCGCAGACGCACATTGTCTGCAGACACCTTTCTTTATTTCTCTTTTTCTATTTTAACATTACATATGTTTAAATATTATGAGTTGTGTTTCTTTCTCTTCAAAAGCGGCCACCCAGTTCGTTTGTGCGCACGCGAATTAACCCTGACTCTCGACAAATTTGGGGTTGTAGCAACATGCAGAAAGCGGAAAAAGCATAAGGCGGCTATGCACACATATGCACATTCTACTCACAAATGTAAGTTAATCCTAATCCTTTTCATGAGCCTTTTGAAACATATAACAAATTTCCCCACCACCCCCCAAAATATATCTAACTACTAGAACCCTACGGAGAAAATTTAACTAACAAACAAAAACTGGATAATATCACTTCTTTTTTTCTATTTGATTTAATTCACTTATGCCATGTCATTATAATCACACCTTTATTTATATGCAAAATAATTTATATATAAATACTATTGCTCTGCTATAAACTATGGAAGGCCTTTCTGTGCCACGTATTAAATCTCTTGTCCTCCATACATCTTTATCTTATATGATGTTCACCTTGTACTAGGCCCGGGAACCACTGAAAGTAGATTATAAAGTAAGAGGCATAGTTTATGCTGATATGTGGAAAAGATAACGGTTAACCCTAGACTTGAACAGGTTAAGATTCTAGTGGTCCGGGAAGCGTCCTCATGAGAGCTGGTTTCAGAAAGTTGCGTATTAAAAAAAAAAATAAGTATCCAAAACTTTGGCTTTTAAAATGAAGCGAAAAAAATGCAACTATATTAACAACAACACAGGTCTACATTTTTTTCTTAATAACTGACAGAATGTTTATTTTTATGGAAATCTAGAAAGAAATTCAAACCTGTTAAATATGTTACAAGTTAAATATTTGATAAAAGCAGGCGAAAAATGTCACCTTTTTTTATACTTCGGTGCTTAGCATAAGTTTAGTTTTTGTGCGTTTAACCTGGATCGATTTCTTGATTTTTTTGCTTGCATTTCTTTCTTTTCTTTAAATATAGTGCGTTAAGAACTTGAATTTCGTGATGTCGTTCGACGTGCAATATTGAGAGAATTCGCTATTAAGCAATTTTGTGTACATACGGTCAATGAACGCAAACCAGATCGACGTCGATTGGTTGATTCTCCCCTGTATTCTATACTAGTTTATCCCTTTCTTCAGAAATAACGACATTTGTTCTTTCTTTCTATATGCCATGTTCTTTCAATAAGTAGGCAATCATGGCTCTCCACCTCTTCCTCTATCACTTGCAGCTCTCAACAACTCCCTTCCCTCTGCTACGTCCTCCAGACCTCGTTCTGTCATTCACTTGCTCTTGCGTTATTTTCCCTCGTCTCTTTTTCCCGCTATTCGTCCCGTGTGTATCAGATTCTCCAGGCCCTCCTTCCTCATTTTGTGTCCCAGGAACTTCAGCTGCCTTTTCCTGCTGTTAAGTATAAGCCTCCTCCTTGTTTGCAACCTCTCTAAGACTTCATCGTTGCTCACATGCTCGGTCCATGATATCCTTAGCATCCTTCTGCAGAACCACATCTCTGTCGCCTGTCGTCTCTCCTTCATCTTTGAAGAAATCGTCCAACATTCGCTGTCATAAAGAAGGACAGATGTTACGTAACAGCTTAGTATTCTTTTCTTCGTTACCAAAGAAACCCACCTGTCTCGCAATACTCTGCACAGCTATTGGAATGCGTCCTTGGCCATCCCAATACGTCTACGGATCTCAGTGTCGCATTTACCGCCCTCTGTGAGAACGCTTCCCAGATATTTAAACTGCTGGGTCTGTTTGATTCTAGTGTTCCCAATCAGCAAATCGCATTTCGGGTTCATCCTTTTATTGAAAACCATGCATTTTGTTTCCTTGTAGTTTATGCTTAGTCCCTTCTTCACATTTTCCGTCGCCACCTTCTGTAGGAGATTTTGTAATTTTCTTTTCCGTGTCTTCTATGGTTAGAAAGTTTTAATAGTGAGATGCAATGAAACAAAGTCGTGAACCAATGATTCAATATAGTGAGCATAAAGAATTCACAACTAAAATGGAGACAAATAAACCGTTTAATTAATCCGTTTTCTTTATAATTTTTTAGGCTTTCAGTGGTATCTATGATTTATTGATTACTCCTGGTATTATATAAATCACTTTTTCTCAATATCTTATCATGTTAAGAATTGTATGACAGTGAATTGAAAATCTCTGTCAGAAGAAAAAGATTAGTAAGAAAACGACAAAGACGACGACCACAAAACCCATTTGAATACCAAGTTGAAACAAGACGACCACTTAATAAACAAAGTTACCGGAGTGCCTCTCATGAAAAGCTTGAACAAATAAGACTATTCTAAAATAGGTAAGTGTAAAGGAACTGATTAATTAAATGGTTAATTTTGTTCGGCATCTAATTTTGTCTAAATGCAGATATTTTTCCTTTTTATTTTTATAGATTATTAAAACGACTAGGAGATGTAATCACTCATAAATTTACTGACTTAAATGTGACAGGAAATATATGAATAAATACACATTGATAATTATCATATGTTTTGATTAAGGCCTGTGAAAATTTTTATATATATATATATTTAGATTGTCAACGATGTTAGGGAAGTTCAGTCACTTGCGATGAGTATGTATTTCTTGATTATGCATCTTTTACTTGTAGATTTTATTTGGGATTTCGTAATATGTCTTTCTTTATTTTTTTAATCTAAACAGGAAATAATAGGTGAATGAAGTTTACTCTTGTACAAACCCCTTATATAGCATTTGTGTACTTTATTTTTACAGAACACTCTGACGTAAAGCAGTGACTAAGAAGTTTGTGTCACAGATCAGTACGGCTAGAGTGTTTTTGAGTTCCAATTTTTGCCCTACACCCGTGATCTTTTCCTAAACCAATATAACGTTACCTTAATTAAGTTTAATAAGAAAACGAAATTGAAATGTTTCATACGTATAATTATTACTTATCCAGTTCTGGACTGAATCAATTAATATAAGTATGAGGGTGTGTCGTCTAGGGGACTTTCTTCGAACGTTGATCTTCTCTTCGCCAGGATGATAGACTCTGGCCATTCGCTCTCGATGGGAAACATATATCTTCCTGTCATCCAGTTGTCCCTCGGATGCACATCTTAACCACATCTTAGTCGACTTATTGTTTTTTTTTATGTCTGGAGCAGCCACTATCGTCCATCAGGGTCCAATTAGTAGCTTTGAGGGTACCTGACAGATCAATCTTCTGATCTCCATGGTTCCTTTTATTCTTTTTGTGTGACACCGAGTTCAGATCCTATTTTGGTATATTTTAGCCTGAGCAGAGTACATATTGAGGTCACCACAGATCAACTCCATTTAGAAGAAATCAAAAATAAATTCAATTCAAATTTCGGCATTTCCGGGCGTGGGCCATATGCTGCACAGCCTTACCTTATTTTTTTTCTACAAATTCATTTCTCCAAAGATATGAATTCCTTTCCTTTTTTAATGAATTAATAGAATATACATTCCCTCCAACCAAACAAGTACAATCCCCAAGTACTGCACACCCCAAACTCTAATATATATATATATATATATATATATATATTTCCCTCTCACACTTGTTTCCCACTCCCACACATACACTCTCACTAAAAAAAAATTT